>JBAMBR010005124.1:0-11660 GCA_037044475.1 Zaprionus obscuricornis | reverse complement strand
TACTGTAGCTTTCTTTCACGTTTTGTTTTGGGAGTGGAAAACAACCATGTTAGCAAGCAAATGCCACACCTCCTCACATTTGGCTATTGTAGCAACTAGTGTGTATGAATTGTGTCTGTATATGCCTAAGCCTGACCGTCCGTCCCATTGTTTTTACGCTGGACAGGAGGTGCACCAAACTTAGTGGGCCAACGCTGCAAAAATAACCGTCTTGGTTTCAGTTTTGGCCTCAGTTTCAGGCCACAAAACTGAAATTGAGGTTGGGTCTGGCCAAGTGAATTTTTGATGCAATGCAGTGCAGTGCAGTTGTGGCGTAAACCAGTTTTCGTGCAAAAAAAAAAATGTTTCAATTTTCAAATGGCACCAAAACTAAATGTGAAGTGTGAGTCTACCATACGGCCAGATTAGAGAAAAGCAAATAAGCTCAGATACTATACAAAGTCACAGCTGCAGATAAATGTACTATATAGGCAATGAGCAAGACATTTTCAAGAGTAAGTGGTAGGCTGGGGTGAAGTTGGTTTCTTAAGCTTGGTGGTTGGTGATTTGTAGGCCAGACAAGTCACTGATAAGCCCGCAAGTATAAAATTCTAAATACATTGTTGGGTTCGGCTTTTCAGGCAGAATTCCTTAGTTTCTACATAAGTATATATTCTTGGTCAGAATCATCAGGCGAGTTGATTGCACATAATCCAGTCTCTCAGTTATAAAGTTACAGGATTTCATTTATTAACATGAGTTGGGGTTGAAACTTGCAAGGGAATGAACTTTTCGGTGTGTCGTAGATAATCTTGCTGACATGGTTTTTTCTTTTCTGGTATGAACGTAACAAATTATGCAAGAGTTGTGCACAAGACAGTCAGCAGCAGTAAGATAAGGCTGAGGCTTCTGTAGTCCGTTTCAGACACGCCAAGGTGAGACAAATTATGTGAATAAATAGACTGGTGATCAATTGATGTTTCCGATGTGAGGTATCCGGACATGGTGTAATCGAATCGACTGTTGTTGTTCCTAAGAAGAAACATATAGACTTTATGATATGTGTATAAATGACATATAATATCTGATATAGTCCGATTGGACTAATCTTTTAAAATATTAATCGTTAAACTTAAATCATGTAAGTTTTTGCCGAAGATGCCATACTCTTTCAGACTAAATTTTCCGCTGTATGCTCCTATGGCAACTACACGAAGAAGTGATAATGGTATATTAGTAGGACCAAATTTATAGGAGATTTATAAATCGTCACTAGACTCCAATATCCAAAACTAAGTTTCAGTCGTATAACTCAACAAACAAAAAAGTTTTTTATGCAACACCTCAAATTTCTAAGGATTGTTCTTATGGCAGCTACATATATAATACAGTCGTTTTATCCGGACGGTTCCTACTTATATACAGCTCACGGGAATAGAGAGCTTGTATATCAAGTTTCATTAAGATAGCTTTAAAACTAGGAGTCTGGTTTGGATTGAAACAGATGGACGGACGGACAGACGCTGATCAAGAATATGTATACTTTGTTGGGTCTGTCACTACTCTTAGGAGACGTATAAATATAAAATTTATACTTATATAATTTATATAAATTTATACTGAAGTATGAAAATTATATTTATGGCACACGAACATAATTTTTATTAATATTAATATAATATTTGTAACGTATATGAATGTCCTTTGATAAGGAACAATTGTCGAGACAATTGCAGCATGTCTGTCTATATCTCCCTTTCAACATCTCAATTTCAGAAACTGTAAAAGCTAGAATTAAAATTCTTTTTACAAAATGTTTACACTCTATGGTAAATGGTTTTACAAAGAGTATTTCCATGTAAATTTGGATTGTTTTGAATTTTTGCCTTCCATACTGCCTCCAGAAATTGAAGATTATCCTCTAAAACAAAGCACTATAAAAGCCTGATATATGTATGTAGACATACTTATATTGTAGTCGAATTTGCTCCAGATACGATGAATAACATTGAAGTAAAGTTTCATTTATACGTCTCTACAGCCCTTAAGCACATACCATATGCAAGTTTCTTGCAGTTCAGCACTATCTAGTGAAGCTTTCTGACTAGCTAGGTGTATTACAATTTTTGTCAGTCCGTTGCTGTTGTATTCGTTTCCGTGGTTTCTGCTGTTGTTGGAGTTATCGTTGTTGTTGTTTTTATTATTAGTGCAATAAAATAAAAAGTCACAGTTAGAGCCATAGAGTTGTGGGACAGGTTTTTATCTCGCTTTTGCCGTTGAAGGCTGAACGCCCACGCGACCAACATTTTTTCATGTCTCGCGTATTTGTTTGCTGCCACGCTCCGCATATGTATGTCGTGTGATCCACAGAGCGCACGCAGTATCGCTTTTAATTTCTGCTGCCCGATTTGAAATCATAAAGACGCACAAAACCTGTTCTTTTGCCAGCATTCACTCATACAAACATAAATACACAGACAGCACACATATATGTTTATCCACATGCTCAGACAAATAATCCAAACAAGTAAGAAAATCGAGGATGCTGGACTGAGTGGAACCCGGTAACAATGTTAAGTATATTGAAAATACCATAACTTACACGTTTATGATCCGATCACTGTGTTATATGACTATTTTTAATTTCTGCAAGCCTTGGGACCGTGGCTGTTGCACTGTCGTCCTGTTGCACTTTACAAAATTTGAAGTCTGTATCTCTTGTAGTGTCTGATGTTCTTGGAGTTTAAACGGACGTAGACTAGAGTTTTGAGCGTTAGATACATTTGGTGGTCGTATTATGCCATTATACCCACAGTAACCTACGAGGACCGGGTATTAACATGACAATTCGTGCAGGTGTCATTGCGACTTGCGAATGGCTTGGCGCCAGTTTACGGCACTGAGTGACCGTCTGCTCACCAACAGTAAAACTAGAGACGCCATAACTACAATGGCGTGAATAATTTTTTTTTTTTATAAATCGTGGAATCGAGTTGTCGAAAAAGCTTGTGACATTTGCGCTAGAATATAAAGAGCTTAACTATAAACTATTGGAATCTGTATATAGATTATTGTAGCAATAAGCTTTACTATTGTTTGATACAATGTTTATAGCTGACTGACTTTGAACTGAATTCAATTTTATGTTCCTGCGCTATTTATTTACATTTTCGTTGGCTTTCGAGCAATGTTGGGTCAAACTTTGCACATCGTAAATTATATCCTCATAAACAACACAAAAACAACAAACAACAACTGCAACAAAACTTTAACGCTTTAAAAAAAAACTCGTAAATTTTCATAATTGCATTGGTGCCACACAGTAGGCGGCAGGGGGTTGACTTGATACTCAGAGCATATTTCGTAATATACTTAAACGCAGAACTTAAAGGTGGCCACCGGATTACACAAAGATATTTCCTCTGAAGCTGGGCAACGTGTTGGTTGAGTAATGTCTAGGTGGAAAACTTGCGCGGATGGTAATATTTTATCATATTAGCACTACACGGAGAAGGTTTCCAGCATAGGCCAAAGCCCAACTAATACCGCTTGGTATCTGGCCCTGGTTTTGGATTGGGTGACTGCTATTGGTTGGTTCACCGGTTAAAGGGAGAGTTAGAGGCCTCTAATCGTTAAGTTCGTATCGCCGTCATCGTCGTCTGTGGGGTCGCAAATTCAATTAAATTATATATAATGGCAACAACGCTCTCACTACATACACGTACAACCAAACACTTACTCTTGTGAGTCAAGAACTGTGAGACGCATACAGCAAACGACTATGTGAAAATGTTCGCATAATAACCACCAATCAACCCGGCAAACAACCAAAAAAATAAAAACATACAACCAAAGAGAGAAGACCCAAAAAAAAAAGAAAAAAAAAATATACAACCAAAGAGAAAAGATCCAAGAGCTTTCTTATCTTGCTCTGGCATTTAAATTTCCGCTGAATCGCATAGCCTGCCTACTTATAACTCTTAATTAATTAAAGTACACGAGCAAAAAATATAAATAAATAACAAAAGAAGATACATGAACGAAACTTATATACTCTTATTCGCATTAAGAATAAAACAAGAAAGTAAGGTTATCTTCGGCATGTCAAAGATGTCATACCCTTGCAGGCTTAAATGAAAACTTATTGCAAAGTCAATTTATTCTATCACCCCATGATAGCTATAAACGATATATTGGTCCGATCTAACTAGTTCCGACTACAGTTTATCTACAACTTATGACATACGGAGTATGCAAGGCAAGTTTTTTTTAAGATTTCTTTAAAACTGAAAGTGAACTGCGACATTAGAACAGATGGACATGCATCCTGCTGTCAATGCTAATCAAGAATATACATACATATATGGTTTACTTTGTGGGGAATGACACATCTCCTTATGGACATTGCAAAAGTGTTGACAAAACATAATAAACCCCCTCTAACGGCATAACATTACAATCTAATTTAAAACTAAACTACAATACTCTTCATTTCAATTTTTCTAAGAAAGTCGTTTGTCGGTGGGTCCCATACTTTATCTTCAAATACACCATGCATACCCTTTCAACGTCTTGGCATTAGGGCTGCTTGGTTACTTGTCCAGGTTAAGGACAAGTCGTAGGGTTATAATATACCTGAACTTTATGTAATAATACCTTTCAATAGTTAATTGATTTTTGCTATAAGTTAGAAAAATATGATAAATATATATAAAATAAAGTATAGTTATCGTATATGTGAAAATTGATAAAGGTATTTGTCACCACTGTTTGCTTTATATAAGTAGGAGCATTGGATCACTTCATCATATAGCTGCTAAAAGAAACCCATTCGATTTTTGTATAATACTTTGGGTATTATGACCTCGTGCTTCTGACTGATCAACAATAGGTAGTAATCTAAGACATTTAGAAAATTTGTAAATATATCCTAAAATTCCACAAAAATGTAAAATTCCGCCTATTTGGTCATATAGCAGACATAGTGATCGGTAAAAACAAAAAGTTTTTGTATGAAATGTAGGGAATACAACCATCACAGATTTGTTTATTCTTTTTTTATCAATTAGGAAAAAAATGCAAAAAAAATTTTGTGCAAAATTTGAAAGTTAGGTATCTGAACTATTATTGGGATACTTATAATCTGCTCAAGTGTGGACGATCTGGAAAATGTAGGTCCATAAGTAAGGCATCATTAATATGGAAATTATGAATTTTCAACCGTACATACAGGCTTTCCATCTTTCCATTTCCATCAAATAAGAAAATTTGTCTAAGAGATGGTGTCGGGAAAAGTAAAAGATAAGAGCTGTTAATGGTCTGCACTTACTTTTTAGCTTTGTCTTCCCCAACATAATTAATTATGTCAATGAAGGCATTAAAGATTAGAACGCATATGTCGTACTCTAGCCGTCTTAAAAAAACTTTTTCTACAAAAAGTAAATTCTGTTGACATGACAACAATCGTTCGAAAATGTACTTTTTATATGGAAAGTTTTCGTCAAAGACTGCAAGGGTATGACATATTCGGCCCGTTGAAGATAACCTTGCTTTACCCATTTAAAATGGGTAAGAAGGGTATATTAACTTTGTGAAAATGTGCGTAACAGGCGTGGCAGACCCCATAAAATAAATATATTCTATATATATATTTATTTTATGGGTGTCCACGCCTGTTACGCACATTTTCACAAAGTTAATATACCCTTCTTACCCATTTTAAATGGGTAAAGCAAGGTTATCTTCAACGGGCCGAATATGTCATACCCTTGCAGTCTTTGACGAAAACTTTCCATATAAAAAGTACATTTTCGAACGATTGTTGTCATGTCAACAGAATTTACTTTTTGTAGAAAAAGTTTTTTTAAGACGGCTAGAGTACGACATATGCGTTCTAATCTTTAATGCCTTCATTGACATAATTAATTATGTTGGGGAAGACAAAGCTAAAAAGTAAGTGCAGACCATTAACAGCTCTTATCTTTTACTTTTCCCGACACCATCTCTTAGACAAATTTTCTTATTTGATGGAAATGGAAAGATGGAAAGCCTGTATGTACGGTTGAAAATTCATAATTTCCATATTAATGATGCCTTACTTATGGACCTACATTTTCCAGATCGTCCACACTTGAGCAGATTATAAGTATCCCAATAATAGTTCAGATACCTAACTTTCAAATTTTGCACAAAATTTTTTTTGATTGTTTGAAATCTAGCGATAGTTTATAGTTTCCAGATAAACATGGTCCAATCGACAAAACTGTTGATCCTAGAATTTATATAATTTATGATTTCGATCGGGTTTCTTTATGAGTGTCAGGTACATTTGCTGATGTCAAAAGTCACAAAGTCAATATACCCTAAGTAGCTTATGAGTACTGCATATAAAGGCCAAAAATAACGGCAGATTCAGTAATGAGCAAGCTAAAGCGTAATATTATATAAGAAAAATTAAAATAAATTGTTTGGCTCTTCAATAATTCTTTATATACCCTGTACCCACTTAACATGACTAAAAAAAAGTATATGAATATCTCAGCTTCCATAAACACTAATTTTAAAGAGATTTTTTTAAATTATTTATTTTTTAAATAAATATAAAAAATAGAAGCATTTTTTTCCTAATTGATAAAAAAGAATAAACAAATCTGTGATGGTTGTATTCCCTACATTTCATACAAAAACTTTTTGTTTTTACCGATCACTATGTCTGCTATATGACCAAATAGGCGGAATTTTACATTTTTGTGGAATTTTAGGATATATTTACAAATTTTCTAAATGTCTTAGATTACTACCTATTGTTGATCAGTCAGAAGCACGAGGTCATAATACCCAAAGTATTATACAAAAATCGAATGGGTTTCTTTTAGCAGCTATATGATGAAGTGATCCAATGCTCCTACTTATATAAAGCAAACAGTGGTGACAAATACCTTTATCAATTTTCACATATACGATAACTATACTTTATTTTATATATATTTATCATATTTTTCTAACTTATAGCAAAAATCAATTAACTATTGAAAGGTATTATTACATAAAGTTCAGGTATATTATAACCCTACGACTTGTCCTTAACCTGGACAAGTAACCAAGCAGCCCTAATGCCAAGACGTTGAAAGGGTATGCATGGTGTATTTGAAGATAAAGTATGGGACCCACCGACAAACGACTTTCTTAGAAAAATTGAAATGAAGAGTATTGTAGTTTAGTTTTAAATTAGATTGTAATGTTATGCCGTTAGAGGGGGTTTATTATGTTTTGTCAACACTTTTGCAATGTCCATAAGGAGATGTGTCATTCCCCACAAAGTAAACCATATATGTATGTATATTCTTGATTAGCATTGACAGCAGGATGCATGTCCATCTGTTCTAATGTCGCAGTTCACTTTCAGTTTTAAAGAAATCTTAAAAAAAACTTGCCTTGCATACTCCGTATGTCATAAGTTGTAGATAAACTGTAGTCGGAATTAGTTAGATCGGACCAATATATCGTTTATAGCTATCATGGGGTGATAGAATAAATTGACTTTGCAATAAGTTTTCATTTAAGCCTGCAAGGGTATGACATCTTTGACATGCCGAAGATAACCTTACTTTCTTGTTTTATTCTTAATGCGAATAAGAGTATATAAGTTTCGTTCATGTATCTTCTTTTGTTATTTATTTATATTTTTTGCTCGTGTACTTTAATTAATTAAGAGTTATAAGTAGGCAGGCTATGCGATTCAGCGGAAATTTAAATGCCAGAGCAAGATAAGAAAGCTCTTGGATCTTTTCTCTTTGGTTGTATATTTTTTTTTTTCTTTTTTTTTTGGGTCTTCTCTCTTTGGTTGTATGTTTTTATTTTTTTGGTTGTTTGCCGGGTTGATTGGTGGTTATTATGCGAACATTTTCACATAGTCGTTTGCTGTATGCGTCTCACAGTTCTTGACTCACAAGAGTAAGTGTTTGGTTGTACGTGTATGTAGTGAGAGCGTTGTTGCCATTATATATAATTTAATTGAATTTGCGACCCCACAGACGACGATGACGGCGATGATGACGAACTTAACGAGCGAATCGTGGCCCTCTGACCCCGAATCGTCCCTTAGATGGCCTCTAACTCTCCCTTTAACCGGTGAAGCCAAGCCAAGCTAGCAGTCACCCAATCCAAAACCAGGGCCAGATACCAAGCGGTATCTAGTTGGGCTTTGGCCGTATGCTGGAAACCTCTCTCGACCCCGTGTAGTGCTAATATGATAAAATGATTACACATCCGGCGCAAGTTTTCCACCTAGACATTACTCAACCAACACGTTGCCCAGCTTCAGAGGAAATATCTTTTGTGTAATCCGGTGGCCACCTTTAAGTTCTGCGTTTAAGTATATTACGAAATATGCTCTGAGTATCAAGTCAACCCCCTGCCGCCTACTGTGTGGCACCAATGCAATTATGAAAATTTACGAGTTTTTTTTTAAAGCGTTAAAGTTTTGTTGCAGTTGTTGTTTGTTGTTTTTGTGTTGTTTATGAGGATATAATTTACGATGTGCAAAGTTTGACCCAACATTGCTCGAAAGCCAACGAAAATGTAAATAAATAGCGCAGGAACATAAAATTGAATTCAGTTCAAAGTCAGTCAGCTATAAACATTGTATCAAACAATAGTAAAGCTTATTGCTACAATAATCTATATACAGATTCCAATAGTTTATAGTTAAGCTCTTTATATTCTAGCGCAAATGTCACAAGCTTTTTCAACAACTCGATTCCACGATTTATAAAAAAAAAAATTATTCACGCCATTGTAGTTATGGCGTCTCTAGTTTTACTGTTGGTGAGCAGACGGTCACTCAGTGCCGTAAACTGGCGCCAAGCCATTCGCAAGTCGCAATGACACCTGCACGAATTGTCATGTTAATACCCGGTCCTCGTAGGTTACTGTGGGTATAATGGCATAATACGACCACCAAATGTATCTAACGCTCAAAACTCTAGTCTACGTCCGTTTAAACTCCAAGAACATCAGACACTACAAGAGATACAGACTTCAAATTTTGTAAAGTGCAACAGGACGACAGTGCAACAGCCACGGTCCCAAGGCTTGCAGAAATTAAAAATAGTCATATAACACAGTGATCGGATCATAAACGTGTAAGTTATGGTATTTTCAATATACTTCACATTGTTACCGGGTTCCACTCAGTCCAGCATCCTCGATTTTCTTACTTGTTTGGATTATTTGTCTGAGCATGTGGATAAACATATATGTGTGCTGTCTGTGTATTTATGTTTGTATGAGTGAATGCTGGCAAAAGAACAGGTTTTGTGCGTCTTTATGATTTCAAATCGGGCAGCAGAAATTAAAAGCGATACTGCGTGCGCTCTGTGGATCACACGACATACATATGCGGAGCGTGGCAGCAAACAAATACGCGAGACATGAAAAAATGTTGGTCGCGTGGGCGTTCAGCCTTCAACGGCAAAAGCGAGATAAAAACCTGTCCCACAACTCTATGGCTCTAACTGTGACTTTTTATTTTATTGCACTAATAATAAAAACAACAACAACGATAACTCCAACAACAGCAGAAACCACGGAAACGAATACAACAGCAACGGACTGACAAAAATTGTAATACACCTAGCTAGTCAGAAAGCTTCACTAGATAGTGCTGAACTGCAAGAAACTTGCATATGGTATGTGCTTAAGGGCTGTAGAGACGTATAAATGAAACTTTACTTCAATGTTATTCATCGTATCTGGAGCAAATACGACTACAATATAAGTATGTCTACATACATATATCAGGCTTTTATAGTGCTTTGTTTTAGAGGATAATCTTCAATTTCTGGAGGCAGTATGGAAGGCAAAAATTCAAAACAATCCAAATTTACATGGAAATACTCTTTGTAAAACCATTTACCATAGAGTGTAAACATTTTGTAAAAAGAATTTTAATTCTAGCTTTTAAAGTTTCTGAAATTGAGATGTTGAAAGGGAGATATAGACAGACATGCTGCAATTGTCTCGACAATTGTTCCTTATCAAGGACATTCATATACGTTACAAATATTATATTAATATTAATAAAAATTATGTTCGTGTGCCATAAATATAATTTTCATACTTCAGTATAAATTTATATAAATTATATAAGTATAAATTTTATATTTATACGTCTCTCTAAGAGTGGTGTGACAGAGCCCAACAAAGTATACATATTCTTGATCAGCGTCTGCAGCCCAGTCCGTCCATCTGTTTCAATCCAAACCGGACTCCTAGTTTTAAAGCTATCTTAATGAAACTTGATATACAAGCTCTCTATTCCCCAGTGAGACTGTGCTGTAAGTTCAGGAACCGTCCGGATAAAACGATCTGTATTATATATGTAGCTGCCATAAGAACAATCCTTAGAAATTTGAGGTGTTGCATAAAAAACTTTTTTGTTTGTTGAGTTATACGACTGAAACTTAGTTTTGGATATTGGAGTCTAGTGACGATTTATAAATCTCCTATAAATTTGGTCCTACTAATATACCATTATCACTTCTTCGTGTAGTTGCCATAGGAGCATACAGCGGAAAATTTAGTCTGAAAGAGTATGGCATCTTCGGCAAAAACTTACATGATTTAAGTTTAACGATTAATATTTTAAAAGATTGGTCCAATCGGACTATATCAGATATTATATGTCATTTATACACATATCATAAAGTCTATATGTTTCTTCTTAGGAACAACAACAGTCGATTCGATTACACCATGTCCGGATACCTCACATCGGAAACATCAATTGATCACCAGTCTATTTATTCACATAATTTGTCTCACCTTGGCGTGTCTGAAACGGACTACAGAAGCCTCAGCCTTATCTTACTGCTGCTGACTGTCTTGTGCACAACTCTTGCATAATTTGTTACGTTCATACCAGAAAAGAAAAAAACCATGTCAGCAAGATTATCTACGACACACCGAAAAGTTCATTCCCTTGCAAGTTTCAACCCCAACTCATGTTAATAAATGAAATCCTGTAACTTTATAACTGAGAGACTGGATTATGTGCAATCAACTCGCCTGATGATTCTGACCAAGAATATATACTTATGTAGAAACTAAGGAATTCTGCCTGAAAAGCCGAACCCAACAATGTATTTAGAATTTTATACTTGCGGGCTTATCAGTGACTTGTCTGGCCTACAAATCACCAACCACCAAGCTTAAGAAACCAACTTCACCTCCAGCCTACTCTTGAAAATGTCTTGCTCATTGCCTATATAGTACATTTATCTGCAGCTGTGACTTTGTATAGTATCTGAGCTTATTTGCTTTTCTCTAATCTGGCCGTATGGTAGACTCACACTTCACATTTAGTTTTGGTGCCATTTGAAAATTGAAACATTTACTGCATAAAAGCAGTCAAAAATTCACTTAGCAGCCCAACCTCAATTTTCAGTTTTGTGGCCTGAAACTGAGGCCAAAACTGAAACCAAGACGGTTATTTTTGCAGCGTTGGCCCACTAAGTTTGGTGCACCTCCTGTCCAGCGTAAAAACAATGGGACGGACGGTCAGGCTTAGGCATATACAGACACAATTCATACACACTAGTTGCTACAATAGCCAAATGTGAGGAGGTGTGGCATTTGCTTGCTAACATGGTTGTTTTCCACTCCCAAAACAAAACGTGAAA
>JBAMBR010005122.1:0-16548 GCA_037044475.1 Zaprionus obscuricornis | reverse complement strand
GGGAAATCAGTCTTAAAGTTGAACATGCTTACTGTGCCAATAATTTAGTTCACCACTGTATATATATACAAAGATATAGTAATCGTCTATGCAATGATATTTATTTTTTTTGTATTTTTGTGAGTCTCTGTCAAATTATTGCACGTGCACGTTCTCATTGTTTAGTCACAGGCAATTTTTCTTTTATTTATTTATTTATTTTTTTTTTGGCGAAAGATACTTTCAAAAAGTGAGATTCATGTTGTGCTATTTAGTAACCTTCCCCTCGCCCCACTGCCACCCCCTCAGCCACTGTCTAGTTGTACTTAAAACCACATATGCGAGCTACCTGCCACCTACAAGTGACACACACACACACACACACACAGAGAAGACAAACAAACAAAACAGACAACAACAGCAACAACAACTCATGCAACACCCACACACACACACAGAGACACACATATTGAGAGGCAGCGTGAACGTAAACAGCTTTTAGCTTATATTTTTCTTTGCTGTTGTTGTTGTTGTTGTTGCTGTTGTTGTTGTTCGTGTATCCTTCAGATACGTGAATGATTCAACATAATTATGTTGCAGCAGAGTTTTTGAGCCGCATTTACAGCAGACGCCTTGCCTTGCCTTTGCCTTGCCTTGCGCCTTTGCCACCACCACCACCTGTCAGCTCAACCTCAGTGTCTACTCTTGCACTGCTCAATTTTGCTTATGTTACTGTCTATCTATCTCTGTCTATCTGTCTCTGTCTCTCTTTCATACATACACCTACATTTTAACCGTATTATAACGGTTATATTGCACGTATGCACGAAATAACAGTTAAAGTATTTCAACATTCAACGTTCGGATATAAAAGAAAATTGCCAACTGATTGTTTGGCTGGTGCGCTGCTTTTTCGGTTTTGTCTTTTTCTTCTTCTTCTACTTCTTCTTCTTTTGCTTCTTCTCATGCTCCTTCTTCATCTTCATCTTGTTGTTGTTGTTGTTGCTGTTTGTTCATTCGGCCTGCATCATTAAGCTGACAAGGAAGCGAACGATAGAGCAGCACAGCAAATAGTCAAGTGTATGTGTGAGTGAGCGAGAGAGAGAGGGAGATAGAGTAAGTGGGGGTAGATGCAGAGAGAGAGACAGAGATAGAAAGAGAGAAGAGACACTGACTGACAGCAAAGCGACAACTGAAAACAGCAATGGCAACAGCAACAACAACAACAACAACAACAACAAACAACGACGAATTTGTAAATTTTTCTGTTTTGCATACCTTGCAGTGGATACAGCAAGACATAGGGTATGCTAAGCAACCAAATTTTGTTGATGCATTATGAATGAAAACAAAAGTTAACATTAGAATTTAACAATTTTTACAGGGTATACTTTAAGCAAAGTTCGTTAAATGCGCACAAGAGTGATTTACAGGGTATCTAATAATTTGTACTGTCTAAATTTGAACAGATTTTTTCATAGACAGTTTACAGGGTATCTTTACAGTCTTCACTAAATGAATTCTTCAATTTAGCATCTATATTTAACATTACAGGGTATATAATAGTCATTAGTCTTGCATGTTTTATAGGTTTTGATTGTAATTTGCATTACAGGGTATTTCAAAGGGTATATAAAATAAATTTAAAACACTTTTTTTTATTAAACATACTCTTTTACAGGGTAGCTATTAGTTGTTAGTCAACCGTTCTGCTTAGTTTTTATTTAAATTAGTTTTTACAGGGTATTTCATATTCATATACAAGCAAGTTATTTGAAAATGCTGCAGCGACACGCTTTTACAGCGTATTTTAAAGTCGTAAGCACGCAAATTTCTGCATTTTTTTTTTTAATACTACTAATTACAGGGTATCTAGCAGTCGCATACTTCTCTGCTGACATTCACCTCTTTCGTCATGTTCTTTTTTTTTTGCCTGCAACACGTAGGCTGCAATTTTGCAGTTACAGTTTGCAGTCACAGTCACAGTCGCTGTCGCTGTCTCAGTCGCAGTCTCTGTCGACGTTATTATTGACTGCGCTGTCAGCATTGGCTATGGCTATGGCAATGCCTGCATTGTGGCGCTGCGCAGCAATTGTGAGTCGCAGGCGTTTGATTTTTTTTTTTTTTATTTTATTGTTTTTTTTTTTTGTTTGCCCGTGGGCTCGTTAGTGGCACGTCCAGCCAACGGTGCCTACGCGCCACGCCTTCAATCTAAAAAAAAATAGCACCTGCAACTTTGCCACTTGCAACATAATGTGGCATATAGTTTATTTTTATATAATATTAAGCAGAATTAGTGAAAGTAACTAGTTCGTTTAGTTTAAATCAAGTAGGCAACGCTATGAATTTCAAAATTTTTTTTTAATCTTTAAGAACTTAAAGAAATTTCTTTCCTTTTTTCTTTAACAAAAAAAAAATTTAAAAAAAAAACACACGAAAATATTTCTTTAGACCAACAATTGTTGCACGTTTCTTGTTGTCTTTGCGGCGCACACACACACATACACAGACATACAATATATACAGACAAAGACAGAGATATAAAGACAGCGCCAAACGCACAGTGAGAAAATAGTGAAAATATATATATATATATATATATATACATAATTCTACAGTTATCTACAGTTATATAGCAGACAAAAAATATATGTATATAGAAAATTTTGCGAAATAAATAAAAATAAAAAAAGAAAATATCAAAATCAAGCTGCAAAATTTAGAAGCAAGAAAAAAAACAGACGAACCAGACGCTGAAGAATTCAAGGCTCTAAGTCTGAGACATTGAAGTTTCCCTTTATTTTTTTTTTGTTGTTGTTGTTGTGTGGCGCAAGGGGCGTGGCAGTGCGCAAAAAGAAAGAGTCTAAGGTAAGCTAAGTTTTTTTTTTTTGAAAATCTGCATAATTCAATTTGTAACTGAGTAAGACGAAGGTCAAAACTTTTATTTCTCCCAAAGGGTTCGTGTTATTTTTTTTTATTTATTTTATTTTATTTTTTCTGCACACTAATTTGCATAGTTGCCACATGGGGCAGCAGTCCCTTGACAAAGAAATATACTTTAGATTATATTAAATTAAATTAAATTATATTATATATAAATATATTATATATGTATGTATGTGTGTGTGTATTTGTGTTCTTGTTGCTTAGCAATAAATTTAGTTCAAATTACATTTTTTTTTTGGACAGAGCAACAAAAAAAAAAAAAAAGAAAAAGAAAAAAAATTGTTTAAGTGCGTGGAAAAATCATATAAAAACTCTATAAACTATAAACATGTGCGTCTGTATGTATTATTTTTGGCGCCACTGTGACGAGAGTTGATTGTGTTAACCTTCCTCTCTCTTTCTCTCACTCACTCTCTCTGTGGTCCTTTTGCTTTGCTGCTTTTATGGCTGCTGAATTGCTCGACACACGTGACTGGCTGCTGCGGCTACTCTACGGCTGCTGCGTGTAGCAATAAAATCAAAATAAAAACTAAATAAAAAAAAAAATCATTTCATTAATTAAGGAAAATAAAAAAAAAACAAATTCAAAGAAGTCGTAAAAGTTGTACAGAGCCTCACGCGTATATAGAATTATGATCTTTATATCTCTTTTTATTTTGATTTTTTTTTTCATCCTTTGCTTTTGCTATTTTCATGCAAAAATAAATGCTCAATAAATTCAGCTCATAGCATTACATTACAAGACTTAAGAATTACTCAAATAGAGTAACACGAGCACAAAAGTTCAAGTCATAAGTCAACCTTATAAAAAGCTTTTTTGTCAACACATAAAAACGTTATGTAGAAATAAAAAAAAAAAAAACACATGCTCTAACGTTAACGTTAACACTGGCGCCGGTGCCGCGGCGCTACATAAATTATGAACCAAAACAAAAAGAGAACAAAAAAAAAACAACGGCAGACAACAACAACAATAACAGCAAAAAAAACTAAAGCTGACCAAAACGTTAGTGGCGTCGCGTCGCTCATAACTCAAACGTCGCTGAGCTAACTGTGCAAACACACTCAAAGCACAGACACCACTCAAAAGCGTCCTCCCACACTCTCACTTACACACACACACGTATACGTATACGCACGCAATGTGTAAAGTATTGTGGAGGAGCAATGCTTAATGCCTCTCTTACAGCTCACTTCCTCTCTCTGTCGTTCAGTGGCGCTCTAAACTTTTTGAGTGACGTGCAGTGAGTTTTTTTTCTCTTCTTTTTTTTTTTGTGAGTTAGTTTTACATTTTGTTTTTTTGTTTCGTTTTTCTGTGTGTGGCTTGTAAATGTTTTTGTTTCTGCTGCTTCTTCTTTTCTTTGGTTTCTTACACTGTTAAGTTTTGTTTTGCTTTTGCTCTTATCGCTGTTGCGCTAATTAATTAGTTCATTTTGTTTGTCTTCCATACGGTAAGCACGTGCCGCCGTCGCACTGCTCTCTCTTCCCTCTCTTACTCTCGTTAGACATAATGACTTCATTTAAAGGGTTAAATGAAAATATTTTCATTTTGTTGTCAACAGAATATTTTTTTTTTTTTATGTTAAAATTTGATTTATTTACTACATTTTTATACTAATTTATTTTCTTTTTCTCTCTTTCTTTCTGTTTCTTCTTTCGTTACAGGTGAGTCACAAGTTAAATAAGAGTTGAGCATTCTTTTTTTACGGGTGAGTTTTGATAATCATTAATAATGATTATCATTATTTCGTATTTTGATTTATGTTTGCAATTTTGCAATCAAGAGCAATTATTTTAAGTTTTTAAAGCAAAAAAAAAGGTAAAGTTTCTACGGCACTTTGATGAATGCAACTTGGCTGCTACTTGCCACACTTTTTTTTATCGAGCACAAGAACTTTTTGCAATCCATTTTAGCCCATTCTTCTCCTCCAGCAGCAGCCGTCGTAAGTTCAATCTTCAACAAAAACTGCAAAAAAAAAACTTTTGTATGTTAACGCTGCCAACAGCGACGTTGACGTTGACGCTGACGCTGCCGTCGATGCCGATGCCGACGCGTCGCTGTTTGCATGTTTTCGCCTGCGCAAAAGTCTCTAAAAATGCAGTAAATATTTGTACAATCTCGACAAGATGTGTTTACGTCTGTCTGTCTACATCTTCGTCTCTGCCTTTGTGTATATGTGTGTGTGTCTGTGTTTGTGTGTTTTGCATTTACGACTGCCACGCGCCTTGTTTACATATATTCATCTGTTTAAATGTACCTGCATTAATCTTACAATTAGAGAAAATAGTAGTGGAAAATAGTAGTAGAAAATAGTAGTAGAAATTAGTAGTCGAAAATTATAGAATACAGTAGTAGAAATTGGTAGTAGAAATTAGTATTAGAAAATGATATTAGAAATTAGTAGTAGAAAATGATAGTAGAAATTAGTAGTAAAAATTAGTAGTAAATAATAGTTTGTATTAACTACAATTACTACTAGTACTAGTTCTTCATATATTATTTTATGCTTAATGACATTGAACTTGTTATTGTTGTTGCTGTTGCTGCTGTTAGTTGTCGCTTGGTGAGCTGATCTATAGACTGGTTGGTAGAATCAACAGCCATTTGTGGAGCAAACGTGAAACGCCAACAATAAATGCAAACGGTTCATTAAGCAATTTTCTATGGCATTTTCACATTTCCGCGCAAGCATCTATCGATCTATGTATACATTTATGTATGTATGTGTGTGTGTGTGTGTCTGTGTGTCTATCTATCGAGCCATCTATCCATTGAGTCCATTGAATTGTGCTGGCTAACGGCACCTGCATTGCCAAGTGCAGTGCAACTGCCTTATTAGCACTATGCACCTTAACTGCTGCAGGCCATACATATCTCTCTATTCAATCTTAAACGCATCAACTTTAATATGTCTGTTCTGTCATGACATTTATTGAACACAAACACACATATGCTTGCATACATATGTACATATAGAGTAGTAAGTAAGAGAGAGTTTCTAATTCTTCTTTTGGTTATTTTTCTGCCGACTTCCTACTTAACTACTACTACTACAACCTATATTACTCGTCGTGTACTTAATCAACAGATTTACTGTAACTCTCAGTCTTTCTCTCTCTTTGGAGCTTACGCTCTTTGCTGCTTCTTTAGTTGTTCTTACTCTCTTTAGATTTTAATGCTCTCTCATGACATTGACAAGTTCATGCCGAACGTTCAATCGTTGATCCTTTCCCTTTTTAGTAATTACTTGTTACTCCCTTTTGTGTATTCTCTTTTTCGACTGCAACAGTAACAACAACCGCCCACATTGTATGGCGAGCAGCGACAGCAGCAGCAGCAGAAACAGCAGTAAACGTAAACGACACGAACACTCGAACATTATCGTTCCCTCTCTTGCAGCTTCGGCTTCGGCATATTGGCGCTTTAGCGGCAACTTCAAGCTTCAGCCTCAGTCTTTTTTCTGCATTGGTCGATGTCGGTTCATGTGTCGTTGTTAGGCAATCAGTAGAAGCAGAAGCACCAACAACAACAACAACAGTAACAATAACATAACATAAAATAACGTTAACGTAAAGTGAACTTCTTTCTGACAGCATTGCATTGCATTGCGTTGTGTCGCGTCGCGTCTCAGTTAGCAGTGAGTTTATTAAGCTGAGCTTTTGTTATTTAGCTTTGGCTTGGCTCTTGCATTGCGCACTTCCGCTGTTGTTAGTGTGTGTGTGTGTTTTGTTTTTGTTATTCTGTGCGTGCAAAACGCGTATGTGAGAGTTTAAAACTGTACGTGTGTGTGTGATTGACTGTGTATATTTTGTTTGTTTGCTGCTGCGCTTCATGTATGGTGCTTTATTAAACAAGTTTACCAATGCGTTTCAAATCTGCCGTTGCGGCAATTCCACATGTTATTTTCTCGTTTATTGTCACGCTCGATTTAATCGACAGAGCGAATGACCAAAGCGACAGTGTAACAAACACAAACACAAATACAGACACGGAGTGTATAGTGTTATAATATGATATGCTCGCCAAAAAAAAAAGTTTATAAATCATTGCAAAACAATTGAAATTACATTTTGTATAGAGATAACAAAAAAAAAAAAACTGTAAGTACATACACAACTTCATATACATATAGTATAAATTTACATATACAAACAAATATGCAAACACGCACAGAGAGACAAATGATTCATTTTTGTCTCATTTACTTAAAATCATATTTACTTTGTCTGCGTTCATTTTTTTTGTGGTGTTAATTTCTGTGTGAAAAGCTAATAACAGCAAATGACGCCGCTGCATTTGCCGTGCATAGCAAATAGTCAGAGAATGAGAAAGAGGAAAAGAACAACATGTCAAACTACAACGGTAAATGCCTGTGTTGCGCTCTACTTTAGATCTCCTTCGTGCACATCTGTATGTGTGTAAGTGTGTTTTGCACATTATCTCTATTGCTGCTGTTCTTGTTGTTGTTATTTATTTTTTTTTTGTAGCTCTTGTTAATCTCTTCTTTATTTGGCACTGTCGAACAAGTACTGTGTCGCGTCGCGTCGTTGCGTACGCAGCTTTTAGCTTTTATTTTTAGCTAAATGCGTCGGCGCCGCCGACTGCGTCATGTCTAGCACAGTCGCAATCGTCGTCTGTCGTCGGCTTATCAAAAAAAAAATACGAAAAAAAAAATTAAATAAATAAATAAATGTAAATTTTCTATTTATAGCAAAGTGCTTTAAATAATTTTTCTGTTGTGCGTTTTATTGCACGAATTTGACTTAATTTAATTCAAGAGCGTGAGCGCAACAAGACTTTTGACATGAGTGAAATGCGAGAGAGCAAGTGAATGAGAGCAATTTTCGAGAGCTTAAGTGAAGAGAGAGTGAAGAGCATAATCAACTGTACTTGTTTTTTGGTTTTACTCTTCTTGTTGTTGTTTTTGGGTCAGTCACCCGTGCGTTTTGTTTTGCCGCTGCTGTTGCTGCTGTTATTATTATTGTTGTTGTTATTGTTGTTGTCATGGCAATGGCCAAAATTTACAAAATTCATGGCATTTAATTGCAAATCTCTTTGCTTACTAATTAAAGTACTTACATATGATTTTCCATTCCAAATAAAAATATTTATAATACGCTTGGGAATTATGTATGTGTGAACACACACACACACACACACACACATGCAGATTTTTGCATATGCACAAACATTGGAAAGTAAAATCTCTTTCGTAAAATAAAATTTACATATTTTACACATTAATTAAAATTGCATTAATATCGATGCATATTTTCTGTTCTAATTGGAAAAAAAAAAATATTATTTTTTTCTTTTATTATTTGCGTGGCAGTTAATGTAAAATTGTTGCAATTGCTGCAAATCTTTTAATAAAGTTTTATTTTGCAATTATTGCATACAATTTTTCATTTGTTAATAAATGAAAATATATTTCAATTTTTTTTTTTTTTTTTTGATTTTCTGTTGCCGTTTCTGCTGCTGTTAAATTATGCCAAACGTATTGAAAACTATAATTAACCGTAATACATTTAATTAACATTTTATGTAATTATAGTTTTTGTTCATTTTTGTTTTTTTTTTTTTACTTTCATGTCTTGTGTCTGTCGTGTGTTGCGTTACATTGTATGTGGGCGTAACTTGATGATATTAAAAGAAAAATCGAAAAAAATTATTTTCAATTGTTGTTTCTATTATTATTTCTATACAATTTGTTGTTTAGCGATACGTAACCTTTGAACTTATTGTTGCAAGGTTTGCTTTCTCTTTGAAAATAAAAAAAAAATAAAAAGAAAAACCAAAAGCCAGAAATAAGTTTTTTCTAAAAGGTCAATTTGACTTTCAAAGTCAATTTCCGAGGCGACAAATCCCAAAAAAAAAAACGAAAAGAAATATATGAAACGTTCTCTACTTGAACTACTCTTAAAAACCTTCACAATGAAGTGAAGACAACGACGGCGGTAACAGCGATGGCGACGGCGACGGCGACGGCGACTGAGACAGCGACGACACCCACCAAGTTTATCTTGTTTTTACCCCATTGCCAAGGCAACTGGCCTTGAATAAAAAAAAAACTCAAGCTCTTAGCTCACTGTGTTCACTGCTCTCTGCATTCGCTACGCCATCCTACCGCTCCGCTCTTCGCGCTTCCCTCTTTTTCATCTTTCCATTACTGTTTTCTTTTACACTTTTGATTCTTGTTTCACAGCAAAACAAAATTTATGTTTTTCTTCTTTCGTTTTTGCTTACGCTTAATAAATCTCTTTTATTTTCGGTTTGTATTTTTTTTCTTTCTTATTTTTATTCTATTTCAATGCTCTTTCGCTTTTCTTTTTTCTACATAAAATTTTGTTTCATTTTCCGTTATCTTTGACAATTTCGTCGAATGATTTTTCAAATGAAAATCATTTACAATTTACACGCCATCAAAAGCATTTTTGCTTTGAATTATGATGATGATGATGATTGACGTGCTATATGGGCCGTAGTGGGGGAGTGGGGGGTAGAAGAAAGATTGATAATAGAGAAGAATAGAAACTGAAGCAGTAGCGCAGTAGTAAGAAGAGCCAAGTTAGTCCGTCATCCTCAATGAGGTGTTTCAAATGTTAGCTCAATGATTTTTTATAGATTATAATTTCCCATTCTCATTCTCTTTCTCCCTCTCTTTGTGTCTTGGACTTATAACAATAATCCAATGAACTGAACTTATCTATAATTCAAGCTAACAGTATTTGCCCCTCCCCTCTACTCCCCTGCTTGTGCTTTTTCATTTATTACGCAGCGGCAGCGCTAAGTATTAATTCAATCGATAAATCCGAAAATAGCATTTTATATACATTTGTATATGAAGCGTGCGACTTTTCGATGTCTAACGTTCTGTGTTTTTGTGGCGCTTCTTCTTCTACATCTTCCTCTTGTTCTTCCTGTTGCTCTTCCTCTATTATATTGAGTGTGTTGTGTCGTCAAATCCTTCCGACGCGTTGTGTGTTTCCTTTCTTTCTGTCAAGCATGTTCAACCTGTCTATCGTTTCTATCTCTATCTGACATAAAGGTTGCACTTCTTGGTGGCAGGGATAGATAGTAGCGTAAGGGAATGTGCGTATGAGATTGATAGCATGAGGCAAACTGTGACGTTGGTGAATTGTCACAAAAGTGTCAGTAATGCGTCAATAGCGCTGCCACAGTCGCTGCCACTGCTGTTCACTCGCATTGCGTTGTCCTTGTTATGCGTTGTCCTTGTTATGTTTACTGTCAATAAGCAAAACAACAACAACAAAAACAATGGCAGCAAGCACAACAACAAATATAACAACAAAGTGAAGAAAAGCTCAAGCATCATGTCTATTAAATAAACAAACAAAACCAAAGTGTCGTTAGTTGTGCCATAAGCACTTTAAGCTCATTGAGAATTGATGTAGCAAGGCGCTCTTAACAGACAAAACCTCAACGACCTGCTACTCGCCGACGTCGCTGCTCGTCGATCAGGTGACTGCACAGAGACACAAACAAAAAAAAATCAAAAAATTTTACAGTGACAGCTGCCGAAGTGCTCAGACTGTGAGCCTTAGACTTGACAAGTTGCAAAGTGTGTGGGTGGTGTAGGGGGGCGGGGGCAGGCAGTGAGCTAGGGCATGGGTCTAGGCATTGCCAGAGGTCTACTCATTGATGCGGGTGCAGTCAGGCGTAGCGCTGCCGCTGCCACTGCTGCTGCTGCTGCTGTTGTTAGTTTGTAGCTTTGTCATTCAATGTGTAACATTCATTGTATTGAGATACTTTTCTGCTTGGTTTGCTTTTGGTTTGTGGCCTCATCATCATTGTGTATGTGTGTTGGTTAAAAGACAATTTTGACAGCTTTGTGAAAATGTAGTCATGTATTATTATTGAATTTTGGGTCTATATAGTATAGTGAATGATTGAATGACTCAATGAATGAATGAATGAACACACAGAGGCGCAAGGATTGTTAATGAGATGATGATGCTGATGATGATGATGAAACAAAACGCATTGTCAATGTGCGCTGGTTGAGCAGACAGCTGCCGCCTCTAGTTGCCACATAATTGAATATTAAATTACAAATTGATGAAAGTGATTACAGTGTGCGACTGTCTGTGTGCAGCATAGAGCAGTCATTGCCAAGCAGCAGCAGCAACAATTGCCAAGATATTAAACTAGGTCAGTTCTCTGCGCCTTCAATTATAATACGATGCCTCAAATAGCAGCAAAACAACATTTAAAAACTTGCATCAAGTAAATATTTATAAAATTTTATTGCAACAAAACTTTTCAAGTAGTGTTGCCCCTTCTACCCCCGGTGTAAATCCTTTTTTGCACTTTAATTTTAGCCGAAAAAAATTACTGAAAATCCTGAAAAAGTTTTACAGCTTCCCCTTTTTTTTCGGCACTTTATTTCATCGGGGTTTTTTTTTGCGTTGCTGTCGCTAAAGTTTTTTGCCGAGAATTTTGTGTGCGTTACTTTTTGTTGTTGTTGCTTTCTGTTTTCTCTGTTGTTGTTGTTTTTGTTGTGCTAAAGCTCTCTCAATAATTGAATTCCGCTTTTGCACTTGCCACACATATTTCTGCTTGCCACGACGAGGCGGCAGCAATATGCACTGACTGACCTAACCTGCACTGGTATGCAAGCAGTCTGGCATCTCTCTCTCTCTCTCTCTCTCCCCCCCACACACTCTTCTCTTTTTTACTGTGATATACTAAGTGCATTGCTGGCATAACTTTCATATTGACAGAGCGAGAGAGAGAGAGAGAGAGAGAAAACCCTTTGAGGCATTTGGCAAACTTTCAACTCATCAAACGGCCCACAATATGCGCGCCACCGCATACAATGTTGTGTGTTGCATGCTGCTGCTGTAACTAGGCTAAATTGTCGCCAGTTACTAAAAATGTCAAGAACAACAACAACAACAACAACGAGAATGAGAATGAGAATAATTGCATTGGCAACTCTTAAAGCGATTTCCGTTATACATTAAGCACAAATCGCAATAAATCGCTTTCCGTATATTTTTTTTCTCTTTTTTTCTCTTTCATTTTTCATCATTTTGTTTTTGTTGTATTTGCCACAAAGTCATTTGCCTAGTTTTTTTTTTTTTCCTTTTCTGCTGCTGCTGCTGCTCATTTGCGCCCGCATTTTCCATACAGTTTTCCACACCTGCAATTGCAATTTAACGATTGGCCGATTATTCAAGTTTTTTTGTTGTTGTTATTGTTGTTTTTCTTCTCTTTTTTGTTTTTGTGCAACATAATAGTAACATAAATTTTCGCTGGCAAATCGTTGGCTATCAGCGTAATTGCCATAGAAATAAGCGGGCAATGGTTTTTTTTTGTCTGCATGACTTGAAAATACCCGGCACTTGACTTTGAAATGTTGCAATTGATGTTTATGAATGAAGCATAGACTGTATATATATTGAATATACATATATGCTCGACTTGAAAATACTTTGTTCAAGTTGTAAAAGTGTTAAGTTATTGATATTGAAATTATTTATTGATAATAATATATATTTAATTTATACTTGCACGACTCGAAAATACCCGGTACTAAGTTGTCAAAAGCGCTTATACAGATTTTCATGCTTAATGTTATTTATATATTATTTTATAGATACTCCCATTGTTGCTTTATATAAGGCGCGTATACTTTGTTCATAAATATAATATAGTACCGGGTATAAGTATTATAATAGTAAAGTTATTACGTTTTTTTTTTATATTAAATTTTTTTTAGCTATAATTTTTTTTTTCTATAACTCTATTACACTCTCTCCCCTGCCTTAATCTGTTGGACCTTTATTCTCCATGTCTCTCGTTCGCTTTGCCCCTTGTTCTCTTTGCCCATCGTCTCTCATTCTCTTTATTTTTCATTCTCTGCGATCCTCATATTCTGCGATCCTCATTCTGCGATCCTCATACTCTGTGATCCTCATACTCTGTGATCCTCATACTCTGTGATCCTCATACTCTGCGATCCTCATACTCTACGATCCTCATACTCTACGATCCTTATACTCTATGCTCGTCATACTATCTGATACTCTCGCTCTCTCTCATTCTCTCTCACTCATTCTCTCCCTCTCTCTCTCATTATCTTCCTCTCTCTCTCATTATCTCCTTCTCTCTCTCATTCTCTCCCTCTCTGTCTATCCCTCTCTTTCTCCCTTATCTCATTCTCTCTCTCATTCTAATTCTCTCTCATTCTCTCCCTCTCTCTCTCTCTATCTCTCTCTCTTTCTCATTCTCATTCTCTCCCTCTCTCTCTCTCTCTTTCTCATTCTCTCCTTTTCTCCCTTTCTCTCTTTCCACTTGTCAATCTCTCTCTTTCTATTTTTCAAACCCTCTGTCTCTCTCTCTCTTTTCAACATGATCAACATCTTTGCATTAGCTTTGATTTTTTATTGGTTGTGCTACTTTATTAGAGATTGGCATTGCCTGCTGCTGCTGCTGCTGCCTGTTGTTGTACGTGTAGCTAATTATGCAAATATGTATTGCCTGGCAGATTATTATGTCACGCCTTGTTAATTAATTTATAAAGATGCCTTGTCTGGCCTGGTCTGGTCTGGTCTCGTCTTGTCTCTCGGCTTGTTTTGTTTTTGTTTTTATTTTGTTTTTGGTTTTGTTTAGTCTTGTCTTGTCGCATTGCATCTCATTCCCAGCATCATTATTTTCATCTGCTTTTTTTTTTCATCTTCTCTTTGTGTATATGTTTTTTTTTTAGTTTTTGTTTTTGTTTTTGTCTTTTCATTTGACATTTCATGCATTTCATTTGCATTTGCATTACAATTATTCAAAGAGAGTCATCAAATTTGATGTTGCATTTTCTGTTTCTTATTTCCATATTTTGCGTTTTTATTTATTTTTTTGTGATTTTCTTGTCTACTTTTTTCTTCTTCTCTCTCTGTCTCTTTCAGGTCTGTTGCTCTTGCATAATCATTATAATAATATTATTAAATTTATGTTTATTGACAACTAAATTTCATTTTGTTATTGATTTAAAAAATTGTACATTTTTTTTCGCTGTTGATATTGCTTTGACGCTTGATAATTTGCTACAATTTGCATATAAATTTTATTTAATGTTGTCAATCAATCAATAAATTATTCATATCGTCGTTGTCTCTGTGCTCAAGTTATGCATGCAAAAAGTTTTTTGTTGCAAGTTAATGGGAAAAATTTCCTAAAGTGGCATCAACATTTTTTGTTTTTTTCGTCTGCTTTTTTAAGTTAAGCAAGTATTTTTCTATTTCTATATATTTTTTTTTTTTATTCTCATTCGCATTTGAGCGCAAATCAAATTCAATTATTCATAGTTTATTTTCACATATTTGTGATAATTTTCTCATGCAAATCATGAATCATTGAATCATTCGAGAGAAAGATTCGACGTATTCGTTTTGTTGTTATTCATTGACTTGTCAAATGGGTTTTAGAATGCTTGCAAATAGCTGCAGAGAGAGTGAGAGAGAGAAGAAGGAAAGAGAGAGAGAGAGAGAGAGAGAGAGAGAGAGGAGTACAGAGTTAGATCTGAAGATAGACTTGCAATAGAAATTTTGTTTTTGTTTTATGCAGTAGTTGACAATGCAACAATTCCCTAACTCCCTGTGCACAGAGCTAGCATATTGCACACTCTTGCCTTTCTTCTACTCTCTGACTTTCCAGTGCTGGAGAGTGGGGCGGGGGGTGAGATGCCAGGCCGGCCACCTAACAATATTTCAGACAATGCCAAGTCATCATAATGTGCAATTCTCTTGACGCGCTGTCACCTTCAAGGGCCACGTAATTTGCAACGTGCATTGACGTTGAAATATAAATTGAATCAAAAGCAACAACAGTAAAACTGCAACAATAGCAACAACAACAAACAACAACAAGAAGAAATAAAGCGCATAGAAAAGCAAAAGCAAAAACAAAGCGCACACAAAATAAAGAAAATAAAACGCATCACAAAATGGCAATATAAACAAAACAAAATAAATATACAAATATAATATATATACATATATATATATATATATATATGTCGTCTATATACTCACTGATAAATATATATACAACTATCTGTATACAAGTCAACTTGACCCTAATACGACGTCAAGTTTTGCATTGTTATTATTTGCAATGCAAAAAAAAAATAACAAAAATAAAAAAAAAAATATACAAATACAAACGGCAAAATGAAAATAAATAAAAAAGTGCGCGCAATAATAATGATAAAAAAAGAGTAAGACAACACAAATGGCTTGCAAAAAAAATAAATAACAAAAAAAAAGCTTTAGTTAGATAAGCCTCTAAGTGTGTTGTGCCGGCGAGTTTTGGCCAATTTGTTGGATAAACAAAAGCAATAATTGCTTCATTTGATATTTATGAGTTTATCTCTCTCTGTGTCTGTGTCTCTGTCTGTTTTTTCGACTCTTTTCCTCTTGTATTTTGTTATTCTTTAACTGTATTTTTTTGGGTTTTTGTTTGGATTTTGTTTTTTTGGGATTCTGAGAGCAAGCAAGAAAAACAAAAATTTGAAGTGTTACTTGTAGATTTATTTTTTTCAAGTTGTTTACATAGCTTTGTGTGCGCTTAAATATGTTGAAACTAATTTCATTTAATCGATTTACTGTTGCTATAATAAGAAATTCAAATATGGTCACACTAATGCTGTCTAAGTCCTAGAAATCCGAAAACTTTAACCAAGTATTTAAGTTATACGTTTAAAAAATGATTCATCCTAACTTTACTTAATACTATTTCCTTAACAAGTGCTACGTTTGTTTTTTTTTACCAGGAATTCAAGTTCGCTATTGAAATATGCACATTAATTTAATTTATTTCAATTTCCTGAACAAATCCCTAAATTTTCAACCAAGTATTTAAGCTGTCTTGTTGTCAAATATGGTCACCTTAAATTTAATAAATTCAATTTCCTTAACAAAATCCTCAAAGTATTTACCTTTTATTCTTTACACTCTGTAAACGTTGTACACAAATTTCCGCAATTTTGTTTTGTTTTGTTTTTTTTTATGAAGATCCTGAGATAACATAATTCTCTTGTCCAGCAAATATGGTCAGGCTTTGATTTAGTGATTTAGCGATTTATTTAAATTTTTATATATTTGCGCTTAAGTAATTTGTTATTCTGCACTTTGGATTATGCAAATCATTTTTTCGCCCACAATAAAATAATTTCATGCTGCGTTCGCTGTCTCTCTCTCTCGCTGTATGTTTTTCCTTCAAAATCAATTTGAAAACAAATAATAAAAAAAATAAAAAAAATATCAACTCTCGGAATTGGCTTCCGCTTGACACATTTGACGCCCACAAAATGAAAAAAAATCAGAGACGAAAATAAAAATTTGATTTATTTTGATTTTATTTCGCATTAGTTTTATGGCTCAATTATTTTTATTTTTTTTTTGTGAAGAGTTTCAAATTCGCATTTTGCATTGTTGTAACAAATTGTTGCATTGTTGTTTTGTGTATTTTGAGGTTTAAAAGTCAAAGCAATGTTCGTCAGCACAATACGTCAAATTTTTATTATATTTTTGCTATATTGTAGCAATACTTATATAGCGAACGTAGCGTCATTGTGAGATGAACGCCCTAAACTTGACATTATC
>JBAMBR010005120.1:0-37301 GCA_037044475.1 Zaprionus obscuricornis | reverse complement strand
GTTTTACTCCTGCCAGGTTTGCCCTAGATGGATAGATGGATGAATGAATGGTTGAGTGATTGATTGATTGATTGATTGATTGTCCAAGGTTTCAATTCAAGTGGCAAGCAATTGCAAGTAATGGCTTTGCATAATGGAAATCACAATCATTATTATTATTTTTTTGATCGTGTAGACATTGTGAAGGTCAAATTGTACATGAATGTTATGTAAAACAAGTTGAAATGAATTAGAATGTGAATCATTATTCAATCTAAATGAATAAATTGAGTTTTCAATTTGAATAAATATAAAATTTGATGGTACTGCTGTTACTTTTGTATATAAAATAATAAATATTTTTTTTACTTACTTTCAGCATCAGTATAATCACCGCAATGTTCATGATTATTACGCAAACACAATTTAACACGCACTGTTGGATTATTTTCATCATGTTCCAAACCATTGCCAAAACTATTTAATGCAGCATCATTATCATCATCATCATCCTCATTGATAGTATGTCCCAATGCACGTCCACCACCACTACGACGTGGCGCCATCAAGCGATCAATAATTTTCTCCTTATGCGTTGGTCCATTACCAGATAGTTGTAGATTCTCCAATGTATCAACAACTTCCCAGGCAGCCATTGGTGTATCTCCATGCAACATTGTCTCCACAATTGCCACCAAATTTAGGCATGTAGCACCAACATCTATGCCCAGCGTACGTGTACTTGGCTCATAGGTTACCTGTAATGGTGGCGGTATACGACTAACTTTTGTTGTCGTTGTTATTTCATTGGAGAAAGGAGAACCATCTTTAGGATTTAATGCTTTCACTTTAAATGCATAACTTTGATGTTGATCCAATGATGTTACTTTACAGGGTATATCACGTTGACAATCAACCTCAACCCATTCAGAATTAGCATTTGCTAATGTTGCACAATCGGGTATCAATTGTTCTTCACGTTGCATGGCAACACGACGATAACTAACAAAGAATTTTGTTTTACTTAAACCACCATCAAATCCAGGATCCCAACTTAATGTTACATAATTATGTCCAACATCAACGGCACGTAAATTTGTTGGTTTCTCTGGCGGACCCTTTTGTTGTAAACGTATTGGTGCACGTATTGTATTCAATGAATTAACCACACGACATGTATAATCACCATAATCGGAATGTGTTAAGGAATTAATTTTTAGGACCGATGTATAAATATCATTATTATCTGTTGTTGTACTAATCTCATAATGTCCATCGGATGACATTGTTAATGGTGATGGATTATTACCAAATTGCCATTGAAATTCTGGTTTTGGATATGCTTGAACTTTACATACAACTTCTGCTGTTTCACGTATATCAAATGCTACTTTATTATATTGATGCAAGACAATTGGTTCATGCTCAATGCGTAATTGCATCGATGAGTTGGCAGAATTTACTTCATTTTGATAGAGACATGTATAAAGACCACGATCACCGGGTACCAATTGATTACTGGATGGTCTAGCATTACCATGAAATTTTAACATACTTTGTACAGTTACCATACCATTAGGACCTTGATCAGGATTCGTTTTAACCTCATACAAATTCAATTCTGGTAAAATTTCAATACCATCCTTAAGCCATTTAATGCTTGGCGCTGGTTTTCCTTTAGCACTACATGTCACTGCATATTCAACATCCTTAACACGACGCGTCATATGTTGTTGTAATTTAGCTAAAAATTGCGGAGGCTGATGTATTTCTAGTACAATTGTTGCCATTTTACCAATACCCAATTCATTGACAGCATGACAATGATATTTGCCTTCATTACCTAAATGTGCTTTCGGTATTGAATATTGTGGACCTTGGGCAAGTATCTTTTGACGACTAGAGAATTCACCATCCATATCACGGAACCAACGATATTGTGGTACTGGCCAACCAGGTGGATTTGCAGAACATGTTAGTGTTACACCATTGCCAACATGTACCACGGGTTTATTTGGTGTTATATATGCTTGACCAGGACGATGACGTACAAGTAATGCAACTGTTGAATTACCAACACGTTCACTACGCTCTTGTCCCTGACTTTGCATTATATTTACTGCACGACAAATATAATTTCCAGCATGTTCGGCACGAACAGAGGCAAGTGTTAAGATATCGCCATTATAGCGAAAATCTGGTGCACCTTCTTTAAGCCATTCGATTGTAACTGGTGCTGGATTTGCGGTAACATTGCAACGTATATTAACAGTTTCACCTTCTTCAGCCTCACGTGTTTTTGATTCAATGACAACCGTTGGTGGATATAATATATCCAATATGAGTTCCTGTTCACCAGCTTTACCCAATCCATTGTCAGCATTGCACGTATATTTACCAGCATCCTGTATACTAACACGATGTATAGTATGAACCAGTGATGAGCTAATGAAGCTACCATTGCGTGTCCAGCGAACATTTGGCACCTTTGGTTTCGCATCAACATTACATTCCAATTTTGCAGTACGGTCACGTTCAACGCGTAGTGGATTCTCAGGTCCCACCTCAACGCGAGCATAGTCTGTAAATGTAACAAGTAGAAAATGGAAGAAAAAGAAGAAACAGAGAGAAAGTTCAATTAGCAAGTGTATATATATATGTATATATATAATAACAGTATATACTATATATAGCTATAGCTCTTGGACATAAATCAAAGCAAGCGACCTTAGAGACTGCGGTCAAAATGATGAAAATTAATAAACAGTAAGCATTTGATGGGCGTGGCATAAGCCTAATCAGCAAACGAAACTTGTAATTGAATTAGTTACAAAACCAGAGAGAGACTGAGAGAGAGAGAGAGTGAGAGATAGATATACTTATGGCATAGGAATTAAGATAAAGATATATATATATATCTACACTCTTGATTAGAACACAAAAAAAAAAAAAAAATTTGTCAATTATTAATTAAGCTAATCAAGTATCTTGGCTTTAGCATCATTAGCAAAACTCAAGACGATGTTGTCTCGTTCTCATACTCTTGCAACTCTCGCTCTTGCTATGCTGCCAGTCTAAGCTTAATTGCAGACTAAAGTGTGTAGACAATTTTTATAAGGCCAAAAGCAGTTTTTGCAGCGCAGGCAAAACTTGAAAGCTTCTAGTTGAAATATAAATTATAAAATATTTGTTATGTTTTTTTACTTAATTAATTTTAGTTTCTAGTTGAAATATAAATAATAATAAATTAATAAATTTAATAAATTTTAGTTTCTAATTAAAATATAAATTATAAAATATTTTTTTTTATATTTTTTCTTTACTTTATTAATTTTAATTTCTTCTTAAAATATTATAAAATAATTATAAATTATTCTAAAATTATTTAATTTTTTTTTTTACTTTATTAGCTTTAAATAAAATATAAATTAAAATTTTTACTTTTATAAATTTTAGTTTCTAGCTGAAATATAAATTATTATAAAAATATATTTTTAAAATTTTTTTTTACTTTATTAACTTTAATTTCTATTTAAAATATAAAATAATTAAAAATTATTCTAAAATAATTAAATTAATTTTTTTACTTTATTAACTTTAATTTCTAGTTAAAATATTATAAAATAATGAAAAATTTTTCTAAAATTATTTAAATTTTTTTTACTTTATTAGCTTTAAATAAAATATAAATTAAAATTTTTACTTTATAAATTTTAGTTTCTAGTTGAAATATAAATTAAAAAAATATTTTTTTTATTTTTTTTTTACTTAATAAATTTTAGTTTCTAGTTAAAATATAAATAATTTTAAAAATATATTTTTAAATTTTTTTTTTTAACTTTTTCTAATTTTAAATTATAGTTAAAATATTCTAAATTAATTATAAATTATTCTGAAATTATTTAACTTTTTTTTTTACTTTATTAACTTTAAATAAAATATAAATTAATATAAAAAAATTTTTTTTTCTTAATTTTTTTTTTACTTTATTAATTTTAGTTTCTAGTTAAAATATAAATAATAAAATATTTTTTTTAAATTTTAGTTTCTAGTTAAAATACAAATTATAAAATATTTTTTTAAAATTTTTTTTTTTAGTTAAAATATAAATTATTATAAAAATATATTTTTAAAATTTTTTTTTTACTTTATTAACTTTAATTTCTTGTTAAAATATTCTAAATTAATTATAAATTATTCTAAAATTATTTAACTTTTTTTTTTCCTTTATTAGCTTTAAATAAAATATAAATTACTATAAAATATTTTTTTTTTAAAATTTTTTTTTACTTTATGAATTTTAGTTTTATTTTTTGCTCTTAATAATAATATATATATATCAATTTTTTTATATTTTTTATCCCGATTATTTAAGCTTTACTTTATAATCTTCTCTAAACTCAGCTCGCTGCAATTGTCTCTGCATTTTATTCAAGTGCAATTCACTTGCATTTTGCGGCTTTAGCCATGTAACCGCAAATGGCGTGAAATTATGTGGCATGCCACTGGCACTAAACTCTAGCAACAGCACTGTCTGTCTTTTGCTTTGTCTCTCTCTCTCTCTCTCTCTCTCACTCTCTCTGGCTATGTCTCTGTCTCTTTCAGGTATGTTTGCTTAACTTGTACTTTGTCTTTGTAATTAACTGAGCCGAGGCTAAGTGTCGACTGCCGTCTGCCTAATGACTGTTGTCCATAAAGTCGCCAAGTTGTCGTCGCATTGACAGTGCCACAAACTTGCACAAACTAGAGCACAAAATGCCACACACACACACACACACAGAGACACAGCTTGACTCTTGACAATCTTCTATACCTTTCGCTGCTTGCTTGCTTTTTCTCTCCTTCTTCTGCTTCTTCTTCTTACTATAAAATTATAGTAAATTGCGTGATTCTTGGCTACCATAGCACCGTAGCAGCGTACTGTGCCTTAATGTTGGTTAAGGGATTCGCTTCGGGTTTTTTTTTTCGTTTTTTTTTTTCAGGTGTTTTTCTTAAACTCTCTTTGCGCTTTTGCGTGTTTATGTGCGTGTAATTACATTTGATTGTCTGCCATGCCTCATGCCCCTACCCCCCCCCCCCCCCCCATTGTACAATGAACAGAACCATTAAGAAATTCTTCTTCTTCTACTACTTCTATTTCTGCTTGCTGTTGCTGCTGCTGTTGTTGTTGTTAGAAATTGACGCATTTACTTTACGGTATTAGATTTAACTTTTGCTGCACGCTTCGATATGGCATGATGCTTGATGCTTGGCACAGCAAATGGCTTCAAATTGGCTTAATTGTCACTTTGTGAACATGTTTTACACATTTGGCCCATTGCATTCCGGTCATTTCATAATGCTCATGTTGTGCAAACATTAACAGCAACAGCAGCAACAACAGCAAGTAGAAACTGCCCTAAAAAAAAGGGCGTCCAACACAAGCTGGAACCCTAAAAAAAAAAATGGCACAAACAAAAAAGTGACCCTGCCTACACTCCCCCCTCCCCCCTGTTCATTCTACTGTGGCAGACTGCTGGTGTTGCTCAAAACTGTTGATTACTTTAAAATGGGCAGCAGCTACTTCAATTATTTTGTAGCCACTTCGTGTTCATAAATAATGAACACAAAGTAAAAGAACAAAATACAAAAAAAAAAAGGCGACAGACAGAGAGAGAGAGAGAGAGAGAGAGAGAGAGAATGAGCAAGTGAGCAAGAGAGAGAATTGAAACGAAAGTAAAAAATAAGAAGAAAAAGTAGAAAATGAAACAATTTTATGCGTGTTTTGCATATAAATTTCTTGCTCAATGAAAATGCTTGAAGCCTTAAATTATGTGCGCAAATAATTGAATTAGTTTACATTCTACTACCTTCTCTCTCACTCTCTCTCTTTCACTCTCTCACTTTCTCTCTCTAACATTCACACTCTTACATTTTTTTTGTAACATGTTCTTTTATTTCGTATATGAAAATCGTGTTACAAATATTTTTCCAATCAATTTATCCAACGGCCCATAGAGGGCGTTAAATGCGTTGCGCTTAAAAGTATGCTGCATTAAAAATGAAAGAAGCAATAGCAACAGCAACAACAATAACAAGAAAAATGTAATGTAATTCACGCTTAAACTAACCGATAGAGGGCGCTATAGCAATTGCGCCTGTTGTGCATTCTAAACAGTTGCCTTCAAAAAAAAGGCGACAGACAGGTTCATGGTCAGTCACAAAGTTATTGGAATGTCGCATGGTTTAAACTAAAAAATTCCCTGTAATTTTATAGAAACTTGTGCAATATATTTATAATTTTTATAGTCGCTTATACCCGCCGTTACATTTTTTACAGGTCATACGAAAAAAAAAAACACAGCAACTGACAAATGAAATTTTGCAATTTTTCGCCCTTAGACTTAACTTAATTTTGAGTCGAGTATCTCTTTTTTTGTGGAGGGGGGGATGTGGCACTTAATACTAACGCAATTTACAGACTAAGCAACAATTAGTTATTGGCCATTTTCATCGTCAGCTTCTATTTATCTCTATCTCTCTCGCTCTCTCTCGCTGTCTCTTTGTCTGTTATTTCTAGGAAAAGCTGATAAAGATAAAGAAAATTATGCTGCTGCTGCTGTTGCTGCTTGCTGTTGCTGCTGCTGTAGTGGCAGCAGTAGAATATAAAAGTACTTGTAATTACGTTATGGCCACGCGCTGTGCGTGTTTAGCCAAAAGTAAAAGGATGTTGCATAAGCCATGCGGGATTTTCACTTGATTTCTGGCAATTAATTTCAACACAGCAGGTTAACTAATTCCCTATACTACGCCCACGCACACGCCCACGCTCATGCTCATGCCCACGCGACGCCTCTTTTAAAGACAAGTTAAAACTATGTAAAGTGCAATAAAATTAGCGCGTGAAAATATAGAGAAAAAAAATGAGAGTGAGTAAGAGAGAGAGAGAGCGCAAGTGAGCGCGCGATAGAGATAGTGAGAGCGTCTGGCAAAATTAATTTTAATTTTAATTTGAGAGCAGCGAACAAAACTGCATTAAGAATAATCGTCAAGGCAGCAGCAGCAGCAGAGCAGCAGCAGCAGCAGCAGCGGCAGCTTGCTTAACTTAGACTTGACTTACACAGAGCGCAATAGATAGAGAGAAAGAGTGAGAGAGAGAGAGAGCCCGAGAGAGAGTCAAATCCAATTTTAATGTGCGGCAAGACAATGTGGCAGCATTGCGCCACATTGAGCCATGCCACGCGCCACAGCCACAGGCCACAAATGCCGAACAACAAAAACAACAAGAATATCAACCAAAAAATTTACCAGGCAAAGGCAGCAGCAGCAGCAAGCGCAAGTTGAAAGCGAATTGATATGGCCAAGAAGCCAAGCAGAAAACTTAAACCAGGCCAAGATAAATGATAAGGCCAATGAGTAAAAGAAGCAGTAGCAGTAGTAGCAGCAGCAGCAGCAAAATCATTCAAAGGCAGCAGAGGCAACAGTAGAGCTAGCTTGCCGCTGCCTTTGGTAAGCTATGCCTCACTTCTAACTAATGAATGTGAAATTAAAAAGTGCTAGACAGAGAGAGAGTGTATGAGAGAGAGAGAGAGAGAGAGAGAGAGGCAAAAGTGAGCCGGAAACGTAACGGAAATAAAATAAATTATAGAAACCACAATCCAATATACTCAAAGAAGTTTTGCCTGCAAGACATAGAAACACACACACATACACAGGCAAAGACAACACACACAGACACAGTCGCATACATAGACAATTAATGCTCTTTAATTCGATTGCCTGGCAGATGCGTTCACTTCTAAAAATGTTATTGACCTGCCTGCCTGCCTGCCGTTCAAGATGTTGCTTCATTTCGTTTTTTTTTTTGGGCAAAAACCAAAGTTTATTTTTCGTTCGTTTTCTTCGTTTTCTTTTCTTTTTTTTTGCCTTTTTTGGGTTTGAGTATTGCCTTAGTCTATACAATACTCTCAGACTCTACAGTTCTCAGTTGTTGTTAGTCGTCATTGCCTTTTGCTTATCACAATGTTGCCACAGCATCACATCGGTTGCCAGCATTGGCAGCGTGTCGTTACTGCAGCTACAACTACAAGTTCGTTCGTTCGTTTATGTTGCCATGATTTTCATCATCTACTAAATGTTTTTCTTAGCTTTCAAGTTTTGCTTGTTACACACACAGAGACACACACGTGTGTCTTAAGTCTCTCTCTCTCTCTCTCTCTCTCTCTGTCGCTTTATGTAGTTGTTAGCCAGCTGGTTTTATGCCATTTCAAGTCCAGCTCTTAGCTCTTAGCTTACAGTTCCTGCTTTTGTCTATATGTCTATGTGTGTGTGTGTGTGTGTTTTTTTTTTCTTTCTTCCTTCTGCATTGCTCTTTGGCTTTTTGTAACTTGTTAGTTTTCTTTAGTGCTGCTGCCCTGCCACACAACTTCTGTTGTTCTTCCTTTTCTGCTTCAATTTCTCTCTCTCTCTCTCTCTCTCTCTCTTTCTATTCGCTCTTCACTTTGTACTATCATTCCTTTTGCTGCCTGCCTGCCTCTCTCTTTCATGTTCTTGTCTTGTTTTCCTATTAAGTCAAGAATTTTTATAGCATTTAGTTGGAAAAGCTCAACATATTTTTTTACCCTCCCTGCCACTTGCTACTACTACTACTACTACTACTACTACTGCTGTCTTCATATCATTTCATGCCAAAGAGAGAGAGAGATAGATATATATATCCATGTATAGGTTCGGTTGTACGCATAACTCGTGCCTGCTGTCAGCGCATTTGAGCTATGAGCTCTTGTGGTTTTTGCTTTTGGCTTTTTATTAGTTTCTTCATGTTGGTTTTGTTCTACATACTACAAGCTCCTCTAACGTCTCTCTCACTCTCTCTCTCTCTTTCTATCTCTGTCTTTGTAGGCATGTCGAAAGTGGTTTAGGGTCTAGTTTCTGGTCAACAGCGGTGACCATGCAAAAGCCCAAAGCCCAAGCAACATTTCAGCCTAACTAGTTACTAAATTGAGCGCATAAACTAAAACAACTATGGAACAAAAAAAAAAATATACAAAAACTCGGAGAAAAATTGCTGCCAAAGAAGCAGCAGCAGCAGCAGCAGCAGTGGCAGATGTAGAAAAAAAAAGGAAACTAACATAGTTTGGTTAGCAACTCATAAATTACAGGAAGACAAATTCAAAACGAGCAAATAAACAAACGAAGAGAGAGAGAGAGAGAGAGAGAGAGAGAGTTACATATAAAGATAAAGAATGAGATATAGCAGAAATAGACAAAAAGCCAAGTGGCAAATTGTAATTGTGCTTAGCAAGCACATTAACTCAAAATAAAGACAACAACAACAACAACAAAAAAAAAATAAATGAAAATGAAAATAAAAATAGAAATAAAAATAAAAAGACTTTTGATTTAATTGAGCAAAAGCTAAAGCGTAATTTACACTAGATTCTGCACTCAATAAAATTGCAAATAAAAATAAAATAGCTAAAAAAAAAAATACAATAAAAACAACAACAAGCAGAAGAAGAACATGTTTTGCAGCAGCCAAAAAAAAAAGAAGCTTTATGCAGCTTAACAAAGCTAAGCAGCAGCAGCAGCAACAGCAGTAGCAGCAACAGCAGCAGCAACAACAGCAGCAACAGCAGCAACAGCAGCGGCAGCAGCAGCAGCAACAGCAGCAACTATTAAATCTACAATATAAAATGATTTCAAGTTGAAAATAAACTTTTTTCTTATGACTTCAAGTCACAGTTATGCAAAACTTAATATAAGCATTTAATTTTTTTACTATGCAAATAAAATAAAAACAAATTTTTTACTATCGTTTTTTTTTTGAGAGAGATTTTTATCTAAATTTCTTAAAATTGTTTGAACGTTGTTCAAGTAGCTTTTAAAGATTTTTTTTTTTTTTATAGACAACTTTAAGTACTGCAGACATTTTAAGAGATCATAATAATAAAAAAAAAAAATAACAACAAAAAGTAGATAAAAAAAAAACAAAAATATAACCACAAAGTGTTTTGTATTTTGAGCTGCACATGGCTTGAAATGTGCTTCAAAAAAAAAAAAAAAAACAAATTTGCAGCGGAATGCTGCTCAATACATTTTTTATTTTTTATTTATTTTATTTTTTTTTTTTTTTTGCACATGCAAAAGATATTTTCAATTTTGCAGCGCAGCTCAAATAAAAATTAAAATCATTTTTTTTTTCTCATTTATTTTCGTATCTTATCTAAAGCAAATTTTAATAAAAAATAAAAAAATTGCAGCAGCCTTTTTATTTTTTTTATTTTTTATTAACATTTGTTCACTTTATTTGTGCCACATGAAAATAAAAAATAAATAAATAAATAATAAAAAAAAAGAACAATTAGTTTTCAAATTTTGCATGCAAATAAAATGCATTTTTTTTTTTCTTTTTATAAAATACACTGCAAAAAAATCTTTGATTTTTATTAGCTGCAGATAGACGTTAGACGTTAGCAGTATGAGATTTTTGTGTTAGAAATTGATACAAATATTGAAAGAGACAAATAGTTAGATAGATAGAGAGAGAGAGAGAGATAGACATGCAAAAAAAAAAAAAATAAAAAAAAAAATGTTGAAAGAGACAAATAGTTAGATAGAGAGAGAGAGAGGGATAGATAGACATGCAAAAAAAAAATAGATAAATAAAACAAAATATTGTGCAAATGGCAGGCGACAATGCGCTTTGATGCTGGCAATCTGTGACTGCTACTACTGCTGCTGCTGACCATAAAATGAAATCAAAAATGTTGTGCAAATATTTGGCTTCAAATGATTTATGAAATTTTTTCAGTTGAGATTCAAATTCAACGAATATTCCCCTGCTGCTGCTGCTGCTCAATATGAGAAAAACATATGTATCTGCATGTATTTAAAACCAACTTGAATGTAAACAAAAATTCTAAACGAGAAAACAGAACACATGACAGCAGTCTCTGTCTCTCTCTCTCTCTCTCTTGCGCTCTCTGTCTATATATATATATAGTATATGATATAGACAAAAATTCTGAACAAATAGAGTTTATTTTTATGATCCATTCCACATTTTTATCACTGCCTTTGCCTTTGCCTTTGCCTAACGCTGCCAGACACCGTCCGACCGACCGACTGGCCGCCCACCCGGCCGCCATTCATTCACAATTTCAACAATGTCGTCGCACAAATTGTGGCAAATCAATGAAAAAAGTTTTCTACAAACTAATTTTATATGCTCTATGCTTTATATATTCTCTCTTTCTTTCACTCTCTGTCTCTCCCTCTCTCTCTTTCACTTTGTCTCACACTTGCTTTCTTACATTTTGTGTGTTAAAAACATAAACAATTTTTACCAAAATTTTCATTTAGCCTGCAGTGCAAAGTGTATGGCAACGCAAGTAAAGGAGTGTGAGACGTTGTGGCAGCAGCAGCAGTAGCAGCAGCAGCAACGTTGCAATCAAAGCTGCCCCAAATTAATTTAAAAAGGCAGCAAACACAACACATTGAGGGGCAAAAAAAAAAAAAAAAAAAAAACTTCTTGGCGCGCTATTTAAACAACACAAATTTTTGTAAATTGTCTGGCTGGAATTTTAATGGTAAACAAAATACAAAAAAAAAAAAGTAAAATAAAATTCAGAGCAACAAAAAAAAAAAAAAAAAAAAAGGAAATAAAACTTTGAAACTGGGCATCAACTTCTCCCATTTGAAGCAGAGAGCAGAGGCTGCTTTAAATAGGCAGCCAAATTATTGACAAAGTTTTTTTTTTCCCCTGTTTTCCTCTGTTTTCTTCCTGCAGCCATGTGCCAGTCAGTCAGCCAGCCAGCCAGCACATACACACATGTAGCCCAAAAACAACTGGAGAATAACTTGAGCAGCAGCAGCAGCAGCATAACGTGACGCATGGTGATGGGGGGCGGGGTGCGCGCATTGGCAGCTGCCAGCTGGCAGTTGAAGAGAAGACTGAGCGGCACATGCAGCAGGCCACAAACGATGTCATTAGTGTTGGCATTTGCTTTGTTGTTGTTACTGTTGTTGTTGTTGCTTTTGATTGTAGTTGTTGTTGTTGTTGCACGACTATTTGCACAGCAGCAAGAAGAGCGAAACATAGCAACCGTAGCAGGAATAGGATATGGAAAGCCGTGCGCTGGGGCAAAAAAAACAAAAAAAAAAAAAAACAAAAAAAAAAAAAACTTTTGCTTTTATTTATTTACTTGCCAGCGCGCGCAAGCAACAACAACAACAACAACAACAAAAAAAACTGAGAGGAAGTATTTAACAATTAACAAACAAACCGAAGCTGTTAATACACTAAAGAAAAATTCGCTGTGATGTGTTTATGAGCTTAAAACATAAACATTTCCCTAAACGAGCAAATGTTAATTTTAAGCTCATTAAAAATACAAAAAAAAAATACAAAAAAAAAAAAAAAATTATGGAATATTTTATATTGAAATTTTAAATTTTTTAAATTTTTTAAATTTTACATTAAAATAAATCAAAAAAAAAAAAAAAAATAAAAAAAAAATAAATAAAAATAAAAATAAAAATAATGATGGAATATTTGAAAGTTTAACAATATTTTTTTATGTAAATAGAAATTTAAAACTTTTATAATTTTAAATTAAAAAAAAAAAAAAAATAGAAAATAAATTTTTCTTCAAAATATAAATAAATTTCATACAAAAAAAAAATTTTAATTATTATTATTATTATTATTATTTTTTTTTATTTGATTTTGCAACAAAATGTTGCCAAATTTTAAGCCAAATAAATATGCAGCATGTTTAATACTGTTTGAAAATAATTTTTAGAAAAAATTCTAACAACACTTTTTTTTTTGGTGAGTGTAGCGAGAAAACACACACACACAGCAAGTTACCAAGTGCAAAATGGGCCAAGCGAATTTGCAGAGCTTGAACTAGGCAAAAAAAATTTAAAAAAAAAATAAAAAAAAATGCAATTGAAAATAAAAAAAAATAAAAAAAAAGAAGAAGAATTGTGAGTGAAATAAAATAAACGAAAAGTCGGGCAACACGTAAAGCAAATTTTTGAATGGCGTAATTTTCCACCGAAACGAGACGTGTAGATTTTTGAAGTGGTAGCGCTTGTAGCTTGTAGATGCTAGGACTAGGATACTAGACACACACATACAGAGAGAGAGAGAGAGATAGATAGATAAAGAAATAGCTAAAACAGTTGAGCAATTGCAACATCAAAATTTTGTTGCTTTGTTTAACTTTCATTGGGGGTTTGGGGGGTGGTGTTCCTACTCTTAACATCAAATAATACTGCTACAAGCATTGAGTATAAAAGAGCTGGTCGAGCGAGACAGACAAAGAGAGAGACAGAGAGAGGGAGTGTAACAGTAACATAGATAGAAACATAGCATTGGCAGTTTGAGCATTAGGCGCAAAACGAAACGGAATTACTTGCAGAAAAATAAAACAAATAAAAAACAAGCAAAAAACTTTTTTCTTCAACGTGCCCCCCAGAGAGACTGATAAGGCAAGCAGGACTAACGATGGTAACATTGCTGCCTCCCCCCCCCCCCTCCCCCCCTCGATCTACTCTTCTCTCTGCAGCTCACACATTTTGCTCGCGCAGTGTTATTGAGTTGCTTTCCCTATGTCTATAATAAACTCAATTCGCTTTTCATTTGCGAGGCGAGGCGCGTGTGTTGCTTTTTTTCGGGCGGCATAGGCGTGGTAAGTGGTAAGTGGCAAGTGGCAAGTGGCATTGTCTTGGCAACGAACTGGCGCGACAGCGTCTTTTGACCTAAATAATTAAATTCAGTTGAAGGGCAAAAGGCGAAAAAGACAACGGCAGTCGACAGTCGACAGTCGACTGGTAAAAGTAACTTTGCTTTTAGCGCAAAAAGACTTTTTGCCAAAGCAAAGCCTTGTCCTTGGAGTCCTTCAGCTAAAGTTGTCCCCAAAGTGCAGCTGCTGCCGTTCATGCTGCTGCCGCTTGTGTTTCTCTTCCTTTTTTGCTGCATTGCATTTCATTAAATTTGATGTTAAATTAATTTGCTCGATTGCAGGCAGCAGACAGCAGGCAGCAGCCGGCAGGCAACAGCAAGCAGCAAGCAGCAAATGTAAAAACTTCAAATGCAAAAACCAAAGCACTTTATGCAGATTTCATGCAGCCTTTGTAAATATTTAGTTAATTTGTGAAGATTTTCAAAACCATTTTGCAGCTGCCGTTGCATTTCTTACTCTTCTTTTTCTATCATTTTCTATGCTCTCTTTCTTCATTCTTTTCAATTTCATTATTTAAGTGCCAGTTGCTTAAGTAAGTTTTTACATAAAGTCAGGCATAGTTTATTCAATCATTCAGTCAGTCAGTCAGTCAATTAGTCAATCATAAATTTAAACATAAGATTATGAATTTTAATTATGTTTTTGGTAATAAGAAATCAGATTATTTCTATAGTTTGGCATTGAACTTGGCAACGATTTCTAAATCAATATTGGAATAATAGTGAAAGATAAGATTTAAAATATTTAAAAATTTTAGATAAATTTAGAATTATCTTTATAGTTATTTATAATATTTATATTTATTTGTTATATTTATAGTTATTTATAATATTTATATTTATTTGTTTTATTTATATTTATTTAATATATTTATATTTATTTATAATATTTATATTTATTTAATATATTTATACTTCTTTATAATATTTATATTTATTTCTTATATTATATTTATATTTATTTTTTTTTAGTTATATATTAATTATTAATTTTAGCCAGTAGTATTATTGTCTTTAAGAATTTGTATAAATTTAGAAATATTTTTATACATTTTTATTTTATTATTATATTTAAATAATTTATTATTTTATATACAATTTATTATATTTATATTTATTTTATTAGTTATATATTTTTTGATATTTTTAGTTGTCAGTATTGTGATTGTCATTAATATTAGTATTGTCAATATTATTAGCATTATCATTATTATTTTTATTAGCATTAATAATAGCATTATGATAATGCTCATTGTCATTGATTTTAGCATTATTATTGTCTTTATCATTAGCATTATCAATGTCATTGCCATTAGCATTATCATTGTCATTGCCATTAGCATTTGCATTATTATTGTCATTAGCATTAGCATTATTATTGTTAATAGCATTAGTATTATTATTATTATTGTCATTGTCATATTCATTAGCATTTTTATTTTGATTGTCTTAAGCATTAGCATTATTATTGTCATAAACATTATCTTTGTCATTGTCATTATCATTGGCATTATCATTATCATTAGCATTATTATTGTCATTGCCATTTTCATTATCATTATTATTACCATTCGCATTATTATTGACAATTAGCATTTTTATTGTCATTGTCCTTGGCTTTATGAATGTCATTAGCATTATCATTATCATTAGCATTAGCATTATTATTGTCATTGCCATTAGCATTTGCATTATTATTGTCATTAGCATTAGCATTATCATTATCATTATCATTATCATTATCATTATCATTATCATTATCATTATCATTATCATTATCATTATCATTATCATTATCATTATCATTATCATTATCATTATCATTAGCATTATCATTATCATTATCATTATCATTATCATTATCATTATCATTATCATTATCATTATCATTATCATTATCATTATCATTATCATTATCATTATCATTATCATTATCATTATCATTATCATTATCATTATCATTATCATTATCATTATCATTATCATTATCATTATCATTATCATTATCATTATCATTATCATTATCATCATCATTTTTATTGTCATTGTCCTTAGAATTATTATTGTCATTGCCATTATCATTAGCATTATTATTGTCATTATTATTATCATTATCATTAGCATTATTATTGTCATTGTTATTATTATTAACATTGTTATTATAATTGTATGATTTTTTATTAAATTTTCTTGTTTTTACTTTCAATATCATCCTTTAATATTACATTTTATCGATATATATCAATATTATTCTTAGCTTAACTGCAGCAACTACTTGTTACAATTCAAAGAAGTCATTAATCATAACTTTTCAATATACATATATGTGTAAGTATATTTTGTGTGTGTATTTCATTGAATTTATGATCTCTTAAATCGTTCTACTCATAGATCTATTACCTATGCCAAGAACTTTTCTAACTTTTGCAATTTCCTGTTTTATTCTATTCTTGTTATTGTTGTTGTAGTTGTAGTTGTTCTTGGGAAAAGTTCCTTGGCATAGGTAATAGATCTATGAGTAGAACGATATAAGAGATCATAAATTCAATGAAATGCACACACACACACACAATAGTCTGCAAAATATACTTACATATATATGTATATTGAAAAGTTATGATTAATGACTTCTTTGAATTGTAACAAGTAGTTGCTGCAGTTAGACTAAGGATAATATTGATATATATCGATAAAATTTAATATTAAAGTATGATATTGAAAGTAAAAGTAAGAAAATTTAATAAAAAATAATAAAATTATAACAATGTTAATAATAATAACAATGACAATAATAATGCTAATGATAATGATAATAATAATGATAATGGCAATGACAAATAATACTGCTAAGGAAAATGACATTAAAAATGCTATTGACAATGACAATAATAATACGAATGATAAAAATAATGACAATGATAATGAGAATGGCAATGATAATGATAATGATAATGATAATGATAATGATAATGATAATGATAATGATAATGATAATGATAATGATAATGATAATGATAATGATAATGATAATGATAATGATAATGATAATGCTAATGACATTCTTAAAGCCAAGGACAATGACAATAAAAATGCTAATTGTCAATAATAATGCGAATGATAATAATAATGATAATGAGAATGGCAATGACAATAATAATGCTAATGATAATGATAATGCCAATGATAATGACAATGACAAAGATAATGTTTATGACAATAATAATGCTAATGCTTAAGACAATCACAATGAAAATGCTAATGAAAATGACAATGACAATAATAATGCTAATAACAATAATAATGCTAATGCTAAGGACAATAATAATGCAAATGCTAATAGCAATGACAATGCTAATGCAAATGATAAAGGCATTAGTAATGCTGAAATCAATGACAAAGATATATATGTATAATGCTATTATTAATGTTAATGATAATGACAATAATAATGATAATGCTAATAATATGGACAATACTAGTATTAATGACAATCACAATACTGACAACTAAAAATATCAATAAATATATAACTAATAAAATAAATATAAATATAATACATTGTGTATAAAATAATAAATTATTTAAATATAATAATAAAATGAAAATGTATAAAAATATTTCTAAATTTATACAAATTCTTAAAGACAATAATACTACTGGCTAAAATTAATAATAAATATATAACTAAAAAAAATAAATATAAATATAATAAAATAAATAAATATAAATTTAATAAATAAATATAAATTTAATAAATAAATATAAATATAATAAAATAAATATAAATATAATAAATAAATATAAATATTATAAATAAATATAAATATAATAAATAAATATAAATATAAATATTATAAATAAATATAAATATTATAAATAAATATAAATATAATAAATAAATATAAATATAACAAATTAATATAAATATTATAAATAACTATAAATATAATTCTAAATTTATCTAAAATTTTTAAATATTTAAAATTTTATCTTTCACTATTAATTTAACATCGATACTGAAATCTTTGCCAAGTTTATTTCCAAACTATAGAATCTGATTGATAATCTGATTTCTTATCATCAAAAACATAACTAAAATTCTTAAATTTATGATTGACTAATTGACTGACTGACTGACTGAATGATTGAATAAACTATGTCTGACTTTATGTAAGAACTTACTTAAGCAACTGGCACTTAAATAATGAAATTGAAAAGAATAAAGAAAGAGAGCATAGAAAGAGAAGAGATAGAAAAAGAAGAGTAAGAAATGCAACGGCAGCTGCAAAATGGTTGTGAAAATCTTCACAAATTAACTAAATATTTACAAAGGCTGCATGAAATCTGCATAAAGTGCTCTTGGTTTTTGCATTTGAAGTTTTTACATTTGCTGCTTGCTGCTTGCTGTTGCCTGCCGGCTGCTGCCTGCTGCTTGCTGCCTGCTGCCTGCAATCGAGCAAATTAATTTAACATCAAATTTAATGAAATGCAATGCAGCAAAAAAGGAAGAGAAATACAAGCGGCAGTAGCATGAACGGCAGCAGCAGCAGCTGCACTTTGGGGACAACTTTAGCTGAAGGACTCCAAGGACAAGGCTTTGCTTTGGCAAAAAGTCTTTTTGCGCTAAAAGCAAAGTTACTTTTACCAGTCGACTGTCGACTGCCGTTGTCTTTTTCGCCTTTTGCCCTTCAACTGAATTTAATTATTTAGGTCAAAAGACGCTGTCGCGCCAGTTCGTTGCCAAGACAATGCCACTTGCTACTTACCACTTGCCACTTACCACGCCTATGCCGCCCGAAAAAAAGCGACACACGCGCCTCGCCTCGCAAATGAAAAGCGAATTGAGTTTATTATAGACATAGGGAAAGCAACTCAATAACACTGCGCGAGCAAAATGTGTGAGCTGCAGAGAGGAGAGTAGATCGAGGGGGGGGGGGGGAGGCAGCAATGTTACCATCGTTAGTGCTGCTTGCCTTATCAGTCTCTCTGGGGGGCACGTTGAAGAAAAAAGTTTTTGCTTGTTTTTTATTTGTTTTATTTTTCTGCAAGTAATTCCGTTTCGTTTTGCGCCTAATGCTCAAACTGCCAATGCTATGTTTCTATCTATGTTACTGTTACACTCCCTCTCTCTGTCTCTCTCTTTGTCTGTCTCGCTCGACCAGCTCTTTTATACTCAATGCTTGTAGCAGTATTATTTGATGTTAAGAGTAGGAACACCACCCCCCAAACCCCCAATGAAAGTTAAACAAAGCAACAAAATTTTGATGTTGCAATTGCTCAACTGTTTCAACTGTTTTAGCTATTTCTTTATCTATCTATCTATCTCTCTCTCTCTCTGTATGTGTGTGTCTAGTATCCTAGTCCTAGCATCTACAAGCTACAAGCGCTACCACTTCAAAAATCTACACGTCTCGTTTCGGTGGAAAATTACGCCATTCAAAAATTTGCTTTACGTGTTGCCCGACTTTTCGTTTATTTTATTTCACTCACAATTCTTCTTCTTCTTCATCTTTTTTTTTTATTTTCATTTGCATTTTTTTTTTTTATTTTTTTTTATATTTTTTTTTTTGCCTAGTTCAAGCTCTGCAAATTCGCTTGGCCCATTTTGCACTTGGTAACTTGCTGTGTGTGTGTGTGTGTGTGTGTGTTTTCTCGCTACACTCACCAAAAATAAAAAGTGTTGTTAGAATTTTTTCTAAAAATTATTTTCAAACAGTATTAAACATGCTGCATATTTATTTAGCTTAACATTTGGCAACATTTTGTTGCAAAATCAAATCAAAAAAAAAATAAAAAATAATAATAATAATTTAAATTTTTTTTTGTATGAAATTTATTTAACGCTTGCACAAGAATTTATTTTCAATTTTTTTTTTAATTTAAAATTATAAAAATTTTAAATTTCTATTTACATAAAAAAATATTGTTAAACTTTCAAATATTCCATCATTATTTTTATTTTTATTTATTTTTTTTTTTTTTTGATTTATTTTAATTTAAAATTTAAAAAATTGAAAATTTCAATATAAAATATTCCATCATTATTTTTTTTTTTGTATTTTTTTTTTTGTATTTTTAATGAGCTTAAAATTAACATTTGCTCGTTTAGGGAAATGTTTATGCTTTAAGCTCATAAACACATCACAGCAAATTTTTCTTTAGTGTATTAACAGCTTCGGTTTGTTTGTTAATTGTTAAATACTTCCTCTCAGTTTTTGTTGTTGTTGTTGTTGTTGTTGTTGTTGCTTGCGCGCGCTGGCAAGTAAATAAATAAAAGCAAAAGTTTTTTTTTTTTTTTTTTTGCCCCAGCGCACGGCTTTCCATATCCTATTCCTGCTACGGTTGCTATGTTTCGCTCTTCTTGCTGCTGTGCAAATAGTCGTGCAACAACAACAACAACTACAATCAAAAGCAACAACAACAACAACAAAGCAAATGCCAACACTAATGACATCGTTTGTGGCCTGCTGCATGTGCCGCTCAGTCTTCTCTTCAACTGCCAGCTGGCAGCTGCCAATGCGCGCACCCCGCCCCCCCCTCAGCATGCGTCACGTTATGCTGCTGCTGCTGCTGCTCAAGTTATTCTCCAGTTGTTTTTGGGCTACATGTGTGTATGTGCTGCTGGCTGGCTGACTGACTGGCACATGGCTGCAGGAAGAAAACAGAGGAAAACAGGGGAAAAAAAAAAAACTTTGTCAATAATTTGGCTGCCTATTTAAAGCAGCCTCTGCTCTCTGCTTCAAATGGGAGAAGTTGATGCCCAGTTTCAAAGTTTTATTTCCTTTTTTTTTTTTTTTTTTTTTTGTTGCTCTGAATTTTATTTTACTTTTTTTTTTTTGTATTTTGTTTACCATTAAAATTCCAGCCAGACAATTTACAAAAATTTGTGTTGTTTAAATAGCGCGCCAAGAAGTTTTTTTTTTGCCCCTCAATGTGTTGTGTTTACTGCCTTTTTAAATTAATTTGGGGCAGCTTTGATTGCAACGTTGCTACTGCTGCTGCTGCTGCCACAACGTCTCACACTCCTTTACTTGCCTTGCCATACACTTTGCACTGCAGACTAAATGAAAATTTTGGTAAAAATTGTTTATGTTTTTAACACACAAAATGTAAGAAAGCAAGTGTGAGACAAAGTGAATGAAAGAGAGAGACAGATAGAAAGAAAGAGAAAGAGAGAAAGAATATATAAAGCATAGAGCATATAAAATTAGTTTGTAGAAAACTTTTTCATTGATTTGCCACAATTTGTGCGACGACATTGTTGAAATTGTGAATGAATGGCGGCCGGGTGGGCGGCCAGTCGGTCGGTCGGACGGTGTCTGGCAGCGTTAGGCAAAGGCAAAGGCAAAGGCAGTGATAAAAATGTGGAATGGATCATAAAAATAAACTCTATTTGTTCAGAATTTTTGTCTATATCATATACTATATATATATATAGACAGAGAGCGCAAGAGAGAGAGAGAGAGACAGAGACTGCTGTCATGTGTTCTGTTTCTCGTTTAGAATTTTTGTTTACATTCAAGTTGGTTTTAAATACATGCAGATACATATGTTTTTCTCATATTGAGCAGCAGCAGCAGCAGGGGAATATTCGTTGAATTTGAATCTCAACTGAAAAAATTTCATAAATCATTTGAAGCCAAATATTTGCACAACATTTTTGATTTCATTTTATGGTCAGCAGCAGCAGCAGTAGCAGTCACAGTTGCCAGCATCAAAGCGCATTGTCGCCTGCCATTTGCACAATATTTTGTTTTATTTATCATTTTTTTTTTTTTTTTTTTGCATGTCTATCTATCTCTCTCTCTCTATCTAACTATTTGTCTCTTTCAATATTTTTTTTTTTTTTTTGCATGTCTATCTCTCTCTCTCTCTCTCTCTCTATCTAACTATTTGTCTCTTTCAATATTTTTTTTTTTTTTTGCATGTCTATCTCTCTCTCTCTCTCTCTCTCTCTATCTAACTATTTGTCTCTTTCAATATTTGTATCAATTTCTAACACAAAAATCTCATACTGCTAACGTCTAACGTCTATCTGCAGCTAATAAAAATCAAAGATTTTTTGCACTGTATTTATTTGACAAAATAAAAAGATGAAAAAAATGCATTTTATTTGCATGCAAAATGTGAAAACTAATTGTTCTTTTTTTTTATTATTTATTTATTTTTTTTTTATTTTCATGTGGCACAAATAAAGTGAACAAATGTTAATAAAAAATAAAAAACAAAAAACTGCTGCAATTTTTTTTTTTTTTATTAAAATTTGCTTTAGATCAGATACGAAAATAAATGAGAAAAAAAAAATAATTTTAACTTTTATTTGAGCTGCGCTGCAAAATTGAAAATATCTTTTGCATGTGCAAAAAAAAAAATAAATAAATAAATAAAAAATAAAAAATGTATTGAGCAGCATTCCGCTGCAAATTTGTTTGTTTTTTTTTTTTTTTTTTAAGCACATTTCAAGCCATGTGCAACTAAAAACACAAAACACTTTGTGGTTATATATATATTTTTTTTTATCTACTTTATGTTGTTATTTTTTTTTTTTTTATGATCTCTTAAAATGTCTGCAGTACTTAAAGTTGTCTATAAAAAAAAAAAAAATCTTTAAAAGCTACTTGAACAACGTTCAAACAATTTGAAGAAATTTAGATAAAAATCTCTCTCAAAAAAAAACAAAAAAAACGATAGTAAAAAATTTGTTTTTATTTTATTTGCATAGTAAAAAAATTAAATGCTTATATTAAGTTTGCATAACTTTGACTTGAAGTCATAAGAAAAAAGTTTATTTTCAACTTGAAATCATTTTATATTGTAGATTTAATAGTTGTTGCTGTTGTTGCTGTTGCTGCTGCTGCTGCTGTTGCTGCTGCTGCTGCTGCTGTTGCTGCTGCTGCTGCTGCTGCTGCTGCTGCTGCTGCTGCTGCTGCTGTTGCTGTTGCTGTTGCTGCTGCTGCTGCTGCTGTTGCTGTTGCTGCTGCTGCTGCTGCTGTTGCTGTTGCTGCTGTTGCTGCTGCTGCTGCTTAGCTTTGTTAAGCTGCATAAAGCTTTTTTTTTTGGCTGCTGCAGAACATGTTCTTCTTCTGCTTGTTGTTGTTTTTACTGTGAATTTTTAGCTATTTTATTTTTATTTGCAATTTTATTTAGTGCAAAATCTAGTGTAAATTGCGCTTTAGCTTTTGCTCAATTAAATCAAAAGTCTTTTTATTTCTATTTCTATTTTTATTTTCATTTTCATTTATTTTTTTTGCTGTTGTTTTTGTTGTCTTTATTTTGAGTTAATGTGCTTGCTAAGCACAATTACAATTTGCCACTTGGCTTTTTGTCTATTTCTGCTACATCTCATTCTTTATCTTTATATGTAACTCTGTCTCTCTCTCTCTCTCACTCTCTCTCTCTCTCTGTCTCTCTCACTCTTTATGCATAGCTTCGTTTGTTTATTTGCTCGTTTTGAATTTGTCTTCCTGTAATTTATGAGTTGCTAACCAAACTATGTTAGTTTCCTTTTTTTCTGCCACTGCTGCTGCTGCTGCTGCTGCTGCTTCTTTGGCAGCAATTTTTCTCCGAGTTTTTGTATATTTTTTTTTTTGTTCCATAGTTGTTTTAGTTTATGCGCTCAATTTAGTAACTAGTTAGGCTGAAATGTTGCTTGGGCTTTGGGCTTTTGCATGGTCACCGCTGTTGACCAGAAACTAGACCCTAAACCACTTTCGACATGCCTACAAAGACAGAGATAGAGAGAGACGGTAGAGTGTGTAGAACAAAACCAACATGAAGAAACTAATAAAAAGCCAAAAGCAAAAACCACAAGAGCTCATAGCTCAAATGCGCTGACAGCAGGCACGAGTTATGCGTACAACCGAACCTATACATGGATATATATATATATATATCTATCTCTCTCTCTTTGGCATGAAATGCTACGTATATGAAGATAGCAGCAGCAGAAGTAGTAGTAGTAGTAGTAGCAAGTGGCAGGGAGGGTAAAAAAAATATGTTGAGCTTTTCCAACTAAATGCTATAAAAATTCTTGACTTAATAGGAAAACAAGACAAGAACATGAAAGAGAGAGGCAGGCAGGCAGCAAAAGGAATGATAGTACAAAGTGAAGAGCGAATAGAAAGAGAGAGAGAGAGAGAGAGAGAGAGAAATTGAAGCAGAAACAGAAAAGGAAGAACAACAGAAGTTGTGTGGCAGGGCAGCAGCACTAAAGAAAACTAACAAGTTACAAAAAGCCAAAGAGCAATGCAGAAGGAAGAAAGAAAAAAAACACACACACACACACACACACACACACATAGACATATAGACAAAAGCAGGAACTGTAAGCTAAGAGCTAAGAGCTGGACTTGAAATGGCATAAAACCAGCTGGCTAACAACTACATAAAGCGACAGAGAGAGAGAGAGAGAGAGAGAGAGAGACTTAAGACACACGTGTGTGTCTCTGTGTGTGTAACAAGCAAAACTTGAAAGCTAAGAAAAACATTTAGTAGATGATGAAAATCATGGCAACATAAACGAACGAACGAACAAGTTGTAGTTGTAGTTGCAGTAACGACACGCTGCCAATGCTGGCAACCGATGTGATGCTGTGGCAACATTGTGATAAGCAAAAGGCAATGACGACTAACAACTACTGAGAACTGTAGAGTCTGAGAGTATTGTATAGACTAAGGCAATACTCAAACCCAAAAAAGGCAAAAAAAAAAGAAAAGAAAACGAACGAAAAATAAACTTTGGTTTTTGCCCAAAAAAAAAACGAAATGAAGCAACATCTTGAACGGCAGGCAGGCAGGCAGGTCAATAACATTTTTAGAAGTGAACGCATCTGCCAGGCAATCGAATTAAAGAGCATTAATTGTCTATGTATGCGACTGTGTCTGTGTGTGCGAGCTGTGTGTGTGTATGTGTGTGTGTGTTTGTGTGTTTCTATGTCTTGCAGGCAAAACTTCTTTGAGTATATTGGATTGTGGTTTCTATAATTTATTTTATTTCCGTTACGTTTCCGGCTCACTTCAACCTCTCTCTCTCTCTCTATCTCTCTCTCTCTCTCTCTCTCACTCTCTCTCTCTGTCTAGCACTTTTTAATTTCACATTCATTAGTTAGAAGTGAGGCATAGCTTACCAAAGGCAGCGGCAAGCTAGCTCTACTGTTGCCTCTGCTGCCTTTGAATGATTTTGCTGCTGCTGCTGCTGCTTCTTTTACTCATTGGCCTTATCATTTATCTTGGCCTGGTTTAAGTTTTCTGCTTGGCTTCTTGGCCATATCAATTCGCTTTCAACTTGCGTTTGCTGCTGCTGCCGCTGCTGCTGCCTTTGCCTGGTAAATTTTTTGGTTGATATTCTTGTTGTTGTTCGGCATTTTGTGGCCTGTGGCTGTGGCGCGTGGCATGGCTCTGTGTGGCTCAATGTGGCGCAATGCTGCCACATTGTCTTGCCGCACATTAAAATTGGATTTGACTCTCTCTCTCACTCTTTCTCTCTATCTATTGCGCTCTATGTAAGTCAAGTCTAAGTTAAGCAAGCTGCCGCTGCTGCTGCTGCTCTGCTGCTGCTACCCTGACGATTATTCTTAATGCAGTTTTGTTCGCTGCTCTCAAATTAAAATTAAAATTAATTTTGCCAGACGCTCTCACTATCTCTATCGCGCGCTCACTTGCGCTCTCTCTCTCTTACTCACTCTCATTTTTTTTTTTCTCTATATTTTCAAGCGCTAATTTTATTGCACTTTACATAGTTTTAACTTGTCTTTAAAAGAGGCGTGGGCGTGGGCATTAGCATGAGCGTGGGCGTGGGCGTAGGCGTGGGCGTGGTATAGGGAATTAGTTAACCTGCTGTGTTGAAATTAATTGCCAGAAATCAAGTGAAAATCCCGCATGGCTTATGCAACATCCTTTTACTTTTGGCTAAACACGCACAGCGCGTGGCCATAACGTAATTACAAGTACTTTTATATTCTACTGCTGCCACTACAGCAGCAACAGCAAGCAGCAACAGCAAGCAGCAACAGCAGCAGCAGCATAATTTTCTTTATCTTTATCAGCTTTTCCTAGAAATAACAGACAAAGAGAGAGAGAGAGCGAGAGAGATAGAGATAAATAGAAGCTGACGATGAAAATGGCCAATAACTAATTGTTGCTTAGTCTGTAAATTGCGTTAGTATTAAGTGCCACATCGCCCCCCTCCCCCCACAAAAAAAGAGAAACTCGACTCAAAATTAAGTTAAGTCTAAGGGCGAAAAATTGCAAAATTTCATTTGTCAGTTGCTGTGTTTTTTTTTTTCGTATGTCCTGTAAAAAATGTAACGGCGGGTATAAGCGACTATAAAAATTATAAATATATTGCACAAGTTTCTATAAAATTACAGGGAATTTTTTAGTTTAAACCATGCAACATTCCAATAGCTTTGTGACTGACCATGAACCTGTCTGTCGCCTTTTTTTTAAAGGCAACTGTTTAGAATGCACAACAGGCGCAATTGCTATAGCGCCCTCTATCGGTTAGTTTAAGCGTGAATTACATTACATTTTTCTTGTTATTGTTGTTGTTGCTGTTGCTATTGCTTCTTTCATTTTTAATGCAGCATACTTTTAAGCGCAACGCATTTAACGCCCTCTATGAGCCGTTGGATAAATTGATTGGAAAAATATTTGTAACACGATTTTCATATACGAAATAAAAGAACATGTTACAAAAAAAATGTAAGAGTGTGAATGTGAGAGAGAGAAAGTGAGAGTGAGAGAGAGAGAGAGAGAGAGTGAGAGAGAAGGTAGTTGAATGTAAACTAATTCAATTATTTGCGCACATAATTTAAGGCTTCAAGCATTTTCATTGAGCAAGAAATTTATATGCAAAACACGCATAAAATTGTTTCATTTTCTACTTCTTCTTCTTATTTTTTACTTTCGTTTCAATTCTCTCTCTTTCTCACTTGCTCATTCTCTCTCTCTCTCTCTCACTTGCTCACTCTCTCTCTGTCTGTCGCCTTTTTTTTTTTTGTATTTTGTTCTTTTACTTTGTGTTCATTATTTATGAACACGAAGTGGCTACAAAATAATTGAAGTAGCTGCTGCCCATTTTAAAGTAATCAACAGTTTTGAGCAACACCAGCAGTCTGCCACAGTAGAATGAACAGGGGTTAGGGGGGAGTGTAGGCAGGGTCACTTTTTTGTTTGTGCCATTTTTTTTTTTAGGGTTCCAGCTTGTGTTGGACGCCCTTTTTTTAGGTCAGTTTCTTCTTGCTGTTGTTGCTGCTGTTGCTGTTAATGTTTGCACAACATGAGCATTATGAAATGACCGGAATGCAATGGGCCAAATGTGTAAAACATGTTCACAAAGTGACAATTAAGCCAATTTGAAGCCATTTGCTGTGCCAAGCATCAAGCATCATGCCATATCGAAGCGTGCAGCAAAAGTTAAATCTAATACCGTAGAGTAAATGCGTCAATTTCTAACAACAACAACAGCAAGCAACAGCAAGCAGAAATAGAAGTAGTAGTAGAAGAAGAAGAATTTCTTAATGGTTCTGTTCATTGTACAGGGGGAGGGGAGAGGGGCATGAGGCATGGCAGACAATCAAATGTAATTACACGCACATAAACACGCAAAAGCGCAAAGAGAGTTTAAGAAAAACACCTGAAAAAAAAACCCGAAGCGAATCCCTTAACCAACATTAAGGCACAGTACGGTGCTATGGTAGCCAAGAATCACGCAATTTACTATAATTTTATAGTAAGAAGAAGAAGAAGCAGAAGGAGCGAAAAAGCAAGCAAGCAGCGAAAGGTATAGAAGATTGTCAAGAGTCAAGCTGTGTCTCTGTGTGTGTGTGTGTGTGGCATTTTGTGCTCTAGTTTTGTCGTCAATGCGACGACAACTTGGCGACTTTATGGACAACAGTCATTAGGCAGACGGCAGTCGACACTTAGCCTCGGCTCAGTTAATTACAAAGACAAAGTACAAGTTAAGCAAACATACCTGAAAGAGACAGAGACAGAATGAGAGAGAGAGATAGAAAGAGAGACAGAGCAAAAGACAGACAGTAGTGCTATTGCTAGAGTTTAGTGCCAGTGGCATGCCACATAATTTCACGCCATTTGCGGTTACATGGCTAAAGCCGCAAAATGCAAGTAAATTGCACTTGAATAAAATGCAAAGACAATTGCAGCAAGCTGAGTTTAGAGAAGATCATAAAGTAAAGCTTAAATAATCGGTATAAAAAACATAAAAAATTTATATATTTATTTTATTATTAAGAGCAATAAATAAAAGTAAAAATGAAAATAGTAAAAAAAAATTTAAAAAAAAAAACTATTTTATAGTAATTTATATTTTATTTAAAGCTAATAAAGTAAAAAAAAAAAGTTAAATAATTTTAGAGTAATTTATAATTATTTTATAATATTTTAAAAAGAAATTAAAACTAATAAAGTAAAAATATTTTTAAAAATATATTTTTATAATAATTTATATTTTAACTAGAAACTAAAATTTATTAAGTAAAAAAAAAATTAAAAAAAAAATATTTTATAATTTATATTTCACCTAGAAACTAAAATTTATAAAGTAAAAATTTTAATTTATATTTTATTTAAAGCTAATAAAGTACAAAAAAAAATTTTAAATAATTTTAGAAAAAATTTTTCATTATTTTATAATCTTTTAACTAAAAATTTAAGTTAATAAAGTAAAAAAAAAAATTTAATTATTTTAGAATAATTTTTAATTATTTTATATTTTAAATAGAAATTAAAGTTAATAAAGTAAAAAAAAATTTTAAAAATATATATTTATAAAAATTTATATTTCAACTAAAAACTAAAATTTATAAAGTAAAAAAAAAATATATAAATATATAAAATAAAAATATTTTATAATTTATACTTCAACTAGAAACTAAAATTTATGAAGTAAAAATAAAGCTAATAAAAATAAAGCTAATAAATTTAAAAAAAAAGTTTTAAATAATTTTAGAATAATTTATAATTATTTTATAATATTTTAACTAGAAATTAAAGTTAATAAAGTAAAAAAAAAATTTTTTAAATATATTTTTATAATAATTTATATTTCAACTAGAAACTAAAATTTATTAAGTAAAAAAAAAATTAAAAAAAATATTTTATAATTTATCTTTTAACTTGAAACTAAAATTTATTAAGTAAAAAAAAAATATATAAAAAAAAATATTTTATAATTTATATTTTAGTTAGAAACTAAAATTTATTAAATTTATTAATTTAATTTTATTTATATTTCAACTAGAAACTAAAATTAATTAAGTAAAAAAACATAAAAAATATTTTATAATTTATATTTCAACTAGAAGCTTTCAAGTTTTGCCTGCGCAGCAAAAACTGCTTTTGGCCTTATAAAAATTGTCTACACACTTTAGTCTGCAATTAAGCTTAGACTGGCAGCAGAGCAAGAGCGAGAGTTGCAAGAGTATGAGAACGAGACAACATCGTCTTGAGTTTTGCTAATGATGCTAAAGCCAAGATACTTGATTAGCTTAATTAATAATTGACAAATTTTTTTTTTTTTTTTTTTGTGTTCTAATCAAGAGTGTAGATATATATATATATATCTTTATCTTAATTCCTATGCCATAAGTATATCTATCTCTCACTCTCTCTCTCTCTCTCTCAGTCTCTCTCTGGTTTTGTAACTAATTCAATTACAAGTTTCGTTTGCTGATTAGGCTTATGCCACGCCCATCAAATGCTTACTGTTTATTAATTTTCATCATTTTGACCGCAGTCTCTAAGGTCGCTTGCTTTGATTTATGTCCAAGAGCTATAGCTATATATAGTATATACTGTTATTATATATATATACATATTTATATACACTTGCTAATTGAACTTTCTCTCTGTTTCTTCTTTTTCTTCCATTTTCTACTTGTTACATTTACAGACTATGCTCGCGTTGAGGTGGGACCTGAGAATCCACTGCGCGTTGAACGTGACCGTACTGCAAAATTGGAATGTAATGTTGATGCGAAACCAAAGGTGCCAAATGTTCGCTGGACACGCAATGGTAGCTTCATTAGCTCATCACTGGTCCATACTATACATCGTGTTAGTATACAGGATGCTGGTAAATATACGTGCAATGCTGACAATGGATTGGGTAAAGCTGGTGAACAGGAACTCATATTGGATATATTATATCCACCAACGGTTGTCATTGAATCAAAAACACGTGAGGCTGAAGAAGGTGAAACTGTTAATATACGTTGCAATGTTACCGCAAATCCAGCACCAGTTACAATCGAATGGCTTAAAGAAGGTGCACCAGATTTTCGCTATAATGGCGATATCTTAACACTTGCCTCTGTTCGTGCCGAACATGCTGGAAATTATATTTGTCGTGCGGTAAATCTAATGCAAAGCCAGGGACAATTCGAGACGTAGTGAACGTGTTGGTAATTCAACAGTTGCATTACTTGTACGACATCGTCCTGGACAAGCATATATAACACCAAATAAACCTGTGGTACATGTTGGCAATGGTGTAACACTAACATGTTCAGCAAATCCACCTGGTTGGCCAGTACCACAATATCGTTGGTTCCGTGATATGGATGGTGAATTCTCTAGTCGTCAAAAGATACTTGCCCAAGGTCCACAATATTCAATACCGAAAGCACATTTAGGTAATGAAGGCAAATATCATTGTCATGCTGTCAATGAATTGGGTATTGGTAAAATGGCAACAATTGTACTAGAAATACATCAGCCTCCGCAATTTTTAGCTAAATTACAACAACATATGACGCGACGTGTTAAGGATGTTGAATATGCCGTGACATGTAGTGCTAAAGGAAAACCAGCGCCAAGCATTAAATGGCTTAAGGATGGTATTGAAATTTTACCAGAATTAAATTTGTATGAGGTTAAAACGAATCCTGATCAAGGTCCTAATGGTATGGTAACTGTGCAAAGTATGTTAAAATTTCATGGTAATGCTAGACCATCCAGTAATCAATTGGTACCCGGTGATCGTGGTCTTTACACATGTCTCTATCAAAATGAAGTAAATTCTGCCAACTCATCGATGCAATTACGCATTGAGCATGAACCGATTGTCTTGCATCAATATAATAAAGTAGCATTCGATATACGTGAAACAGCAGAAGTTGTATGTAAAGTTCAAGCATATCCAAAACCAGAATTTCAATGGCAATTTGGTAATAATCCATCACCATTAACAATGTCATCCGATGGTCATTATGAGATTAGTACAACAACAGATAATAATGATATTTATACATCGGTCCTAAAAATTAATTCCTTAACACATTCCGATTATGGTGATTATACATGTCGTGTGGTTAATTCATTGAATACAATACGTGCACCAATACGTTTACAACAAAAGGGTCCGCCAGAGAAACCAACAAATTTACGTGCCGTTGATGTTGGACATAATTATGTAACATTAAGTTGGGATCCTGGATTTGATGGTGGTTTAAGTAAAACAAAATTCTTTGTTAGTTATCGTCGTGTTGCCATGCAACGTGAAGAACAATTGATACCCGATTGTGCAACATTAGCAAATGCTAATTCTGAATGGGTTGAGGTTGATTGTCAACGTGATATACCCTGTAAAGTAACATCATTGGATCAACATCAAAGTTATGCATTCAAAGTGAAAGCATTAAATCCTAAAGATGGTTCTCCTTTCTCCAATGAAATAACAACTACAACAAAAGTTAGTCGCATACCGCCACCATTACAAGTAACCTATGAGCCAAGTACACGTACGCTGGGCATAGATGTTGGTGCCACATGTCTCAATTTGGTGGCCATTGTGGAGACTATGTTGCATGGAGATACACCTATGGCTGCCTGGGAAGTTGTTGATACATTGGAGAATCTACAACTATCTGGTAATGGACCAACGCATAAGGAGAAAATTATTGATCGCTTGATGGCGCCACGTCGTAGTGGTGGTGGACGTGCATTGGGACATACTATCAATGAGGATGATGATGATGATAATGATGCTGCATTAAATAGTTTTGGCAATGGTTTGGAACATGATGAAAATAATCCAACAGTGCGTGTTAAATTATGTCTGCGTAATAATCATGAACATTGCGGTGATTATACTGATGCTGAAAGTAAGTAGAAAAAATATTTTTTATTTTATATACAAAAGTAGCAGCAAATTCTATATTTATTCAAATTGAAAACTCAATTTATTCATTTACATTGAATAATGATTCACATTCTATTCATTTCAACATTCATGTACAAACATATTTCGACATTTGACCTTCACAATGTCTACACGATCAAAAAAATAATAATAATGATTGTGATTTCCATTATGCAAAGCCATTACGTGCAATTGCTTGCCACTTGTATTGAAACCTTGGACAATCAATCAATCAATCAATCAATCACTCAACCATTCATTCATCCATCTATCCATCTAGGGCAAACCTGGCAGGAGTAAAACATCAATCTGTCCGTCCATGCATCTAGCCATTCATCCATTCATTCATTCAACTCAAACCATTCAGTCATCCATTCACTTGACTGAAGCGTTGCATTTTTCATGGCTTCATTTCATTCATCTTCTTATACTGCTGCTGCTGCTGCTACTGCTGCTTCTTTTACTCACTTACTCATTCACGTTCTCTCTCTCTCTCTCTCATACACAGTTGGACGTCCTTATATTGCGGAGGCAAATGCTTTAGCCACGCCCACATTGATTGCGATTATCGTATCGTGCATTGTATTCGCCTTATTCGCCGGACTGCTGCTCATGTTCTGCCGCTGTAAACGCAATCAGTCGAAGAAGAGCGCCGCCGCCAAGGACTATGAAATGGATTCAGTGCGTCCATCGATTGTTGCCGCCCAACAGAATCAGGCACCACCGCCCTATTATCCAGCCAGCGGTCTCGACAACAAGGCCCTCGAGCATTCAATGGATTTGGCCCTCAGCATGGAGGACCAAAAGACAGCACTATATGCTACACAAAATGGCTATAGCTATCATCCTGGTAGCGGTGTCGTTGGCGTCGGTGTTGGTGGTGTTGGCGGTGTTGGTGTTGGTGTCGGTGGCATGGGTGGTGTTGGTGGTATTCCTGGTGTCGGTGGTGTTGTTGGCATCAATGGCAATGGCGGTGGTGTTGGCAGCATCGGTGGTGGTGGCAGTGGAGTTGTTGGTGTCACTGGCATACCCGGCTTGACAGGACACACGTTGCCAGGAAATGAATGTAAGTACAAACACATATACACATACACATATACATTTACACATACGTTGTGATATGCTCGAAATTAGGCAGTTGAAAACCTCTTGATGTATAGTCAAAATTGAGATGCTCTTGCGCTTGCTTTTGCTTAAAGTCAAGTGTGCAACGCAATATGTTTAAAAAATGCTTCAAGTCGTTTTTTATTGTGATAAAAAAAATTCAAATATTTTTTAATGAAAATTTAATAGAAAAATATCAAAGAAAATATGAAAATTAAAAAAAAAATACATATCAAAAATAATACAAAATTCTTATATGATTTTAATAAAATTTTTAAAAAATTTAAAATTTTTTTTGAACTATGCAAAAATATTTATAAAAATTATTATAATAAATTTTAAATATTTTATAGAATTTTTCACAAAATTATATATAAAAGTTTTTAATTTTTTTGTCAAAAATTTTAATTTAATTTTCAATTATGCAGAAAAATTTTATAAAATATTTTAAATATAAAAAAATTATATAAAAATAATAAAATTATATAAATGAAATAAAATATAAAATATTTTTAAATAATTTTTAACCATGCAACAAACAATTAAACAATTTTAAAATAATTTTTAATTATGCAGAAAAATTTTATAAAATATTTCTAACATTAAAAATATATAAAAATAATAAAATATATAAAATTATATAAATAAAATAAAATATAAAATATTTTTCATCAATTTTTAAATATTTTTTAACCATGCAAAAAAATTTTATAAAATATTTTAAATATAAAAAATATACAAAAATAATAAAATATATCAAATTATATAAATAAAATTAAATTTTTTTTTTTTAAAAAAAATTTTTTAAATATGGAAAAAAATTGTATAAAATATTAAAAACTGCTTTAAGAAAAGATAAAAACAAATAATTTAAATATATAGAAAATTTTGTATTATTTTGAAAATTATTTCAAATTTTTTTTGAAAATTTTTTCAAATTTTTTTATAAATATTTTTTTATGATAAAATTTAATTATTATTAATTTAAATTTTTGACATATTTTTTATATATATTATTATTATTTTTTATTTATTAAATATTTTTAATACTTGCTAGTCGACTATAGCCACAGCATGTGTTTGACACTGCTGACAAATTTCTCTAATACTCTTACAAACATTCACGCAGCAACTAAGCAACAAAAATAAGAGAAATAGAGCAATAAAGTGTATGTAAGGGCAAAATGGTTTTGCTGGTGTGAAGTATAGAGAGAAAGTGAGAGTGGGGGAGGGCGTGAGTATGGGGAAAGGCGGAGGCAAACTCGGTTGTAAACCACTTCAAGTGCGAAATACTTCCGGCGGACCGTGTCGGACCTTTTCTCACTTTTTCCTTCCATCTGCCAACTGTTCTCCATCCACTCTACAGTTCTCTACTCTTTTTCATTCTCACACTACCGTTTGCTCTTTCACAATGCTCACACACTTTAGCTTTAACCTCTTTTTTTTTTTTGTCCGCTTTGGACATTGTCGTTTGGCAAAATGTTTCGGGTGATTTTTCATTGTCCACCGCAAACACATCACAAAACAAAATGAAATCCGTGCTGACGCGTTCTCTGCTATATACACGCTCTGTGTATAAATGTGTGTGTGAGTGTTTGTGGGTGTTGATGTCTGTGTATATGATTGTGTTTGTGCTGCTGCTGCTCACAAATTATGTAGCCCATGAAATGTGAAAGTGCAAAATGGAGTTGAGTGCAAATCAAGCATGGCGATGCGCATTGACTCATCACGCGCCCTCTGCGGGCAAACACCAATATATACGCACACACACACACACACACACATATATACATATATACAATTGTTAATACACTCTGTACTCCGCATACACCTGCTGCTGCTGGCCACATTCATACAAGCAAAACACTTCAACTTCCGTTGTAAATTTGTTGAAACAGCAATTTTTTGTTATTTTTTTCTGTTTTTTTTTTATTTTTTTTCCTAAACGTTTTACGTTCTCGTTGAAGCATTTTGTAATATACTTTCCATTTTGTTTTCTTCTTCTTCTCATTGCTGTTGCTGCTGTTGTTGCTGTTGCTGTTGTAGTTGTTGTTATTATGCTTTGCTGTTTGCATTCATTCATTCTATGTTGCTGCCGTCCTTGTCGTCCTTTTCAAGTGTTGCCAACATTCTACTTTCCTTGCCCTCCCACAGCCTCATGTTCTGCATATAACGTCAAATGAAAATTGCGCACAAAATGAATGCGTAAAAACTGGACGTTACAATGTTCTCTCCCCCCCTCACTCACTCTCTCTCTCTCTCTCTCTCTCTCTTTCTCTCATACACTTGTCACTCGCTCTTGCTACCCTCTGCGGTTTTACACAATACGCAATACAATTCATTATTAATTGTTGTTCTGGTTTACATTTTTTTTCGCTTTATATTTTGCACCCTGCTTCTTTTTTTTTTGGCGTCGCCTGTCGTCAATGTGGCATGTGACGCCCCCTCTACCGGCTCCAGCCTCCACATGATCGTCAGCGCAATAAGAGGTATTAACCTTTAACATTGTGAACGTTCAAATTGCCGATGTTCTCGAGAGCTACAAGATGTCGGGTAGCTTGATGCGTTAAGTGTGAATGAGAATTTGCATAATTATTTATATTATTTATATTATCTGAAATATATATAAAATATATATATTTATTTTACAGCTGCAAGTATCAGCCAGAATATTTTAAATAAATTTAAAAGCGATACAAAAAAAAAAAACATTGAAGTATATTTTTAATTTATTTATAAATATTTCAAGTAATAAATTGAAAATAAAAATTAAAAAAAAAAAAAATTAAAAATTTTTTTTTTTAGGTTTTTATTGATTCTTGAATATTTTAAATATTTTAAAAATTTTGAATGAAAATTAAGAGCAGGAAATTGAAAATAAATTAAAAAGATATAAAAAAAAATAATTTTTAATTTATTTATAAATATTTCAAGTAATAAATTGACGATAAAAATTAAAAAAAAAAAATATTAAAATAAATAAATAAAATAAAAAAAATAAATAAAATAAATAAATTCTCATTCACACTTAAATATAATTTTTTTTTTTTTTAATTTTTATCGTCAATAAATCTATAAAAAATTTTAAAAAAATTTTAAATAATTATTATTTATATTATCTGAAATATATATAAAATATATTTATTTATGTTGCAGCTGCAAGTATGAGGCATAGTTTTGTCTGCTTGTGCTACAAATACATAAAGAAATTCTTTAGAATTTTTTTTTTTTTTTGAAATTTTTCTCTTGCTTTACAACTGCTGCTCATATATCTCATATCTCATATATGATATATAGCTATATATATGTCTCATATCACATAAACTCAAAGCAATTTTCATTTAACTCTATGCTCATCACTTGCCATACAACATTTTAGTTTTTAATATACTTTGATTAAGCTCAATTAAAGGGTATTCAATTTGTGGCAATTGACTTGCAGCAGCAGCTTGTTGTCTTCCTTCTTCTTTTTTCTTAATGACGTGCAAATTAAAAATTCCTCGCTAGAGAGAGACAGAGAGTGAGAGAGAGAGCGTATGTGTGGCTTTTGTTGTACTTTTTTTCATATGTCTCTGTGTGTGTGTGTGTTGCATGCAGTCGCTAAACGGCAATAGAATTTTAAGCTGTTGGACAAAAATTTAATTGCAATATTTTCTTGTTTGCCGTAAAGGACTTTTTGCTACAGCAGTTGCTACAGCTGCTATAGATAGTTGCTACTAAGTGGCAAGGGTTTGCAGCTGCCAAGTGGCATCATTATATTGGCCACACATACACACACACACACATACACAAAGTAGCCAAGTTTCAAGTGTGCGCCGAATGCCAATTAAAATTTTGAAGTGCCGAAATATTGAAGTAGAAAAAATAAAAATGGGGGTGTAAATGTGTAGAGCAGTAGTATGAGTAAAAGAGATGGCATGTTATTGCATGCAGCATGCAGCTAGCAAAAAAAAAAAAAAAAAAAAACATTGCCACTTAATTGCATTTTAAAAAGGAAAATGCGCGAGCAGCTAATTTGAGCAAAAGTGAAAGTGGTATGCATAAACAAGCAGGCAGCCAGACGAACAAAACAACAAAAGTAAAGTGTAGAGAAGCAGACAGAGAGGAAGAGAGAGAGAAAGCAGGAAAAGTAAAAAAAAAAGGCAGCAGTTCATTGTAAGCGCTAATTGCTGCTTAAGGAGCGAGGCACACGAGTAAAGCCTCACAAAATGTCCTTTGCCTGTCGCACAGCACTTCACTTTACACACACACACACTAGCTCGCTCTCTCACTCTCACACACACTGACTGCCATTGTCTGACAGTCTCACACTCTTTAGCAATT
>JBAMBR010005118.1:0-29281 GCA_037044475.1 Zaprionus obscuricornis | reverse complement strand
TTTTTTAAATATTTTTCTTTATTTTTGTAATATTTTTATAATATATAAAATTAATTTCAAAATTAAAAGAAATATTTTGAAATTATTTTAATATTTTTTTAAAATATTTTTCTTTTTTTTTTAATATTTTTACAATTTATAAAATTAATTTCAAAATTAAAAGAAATATTTTGAAATTATTTTAATATTTTTTTTTTAATATTTTTCTCTATTTTTAAAATATATAAAATTTATTTCAAAATTAAAAGAAATTTTTTCAGTCAATATTTAATAATTTATTTTTTCTCATTCATTGGAAATTTTGCTTTAATTATGCAAAATATTTTCAATGTTTAAATTTTCCTTTTTTTCTTCTTATTTTAAGCTTAATCCTTTTTATTAGTAATTTTTTTTTGTACAACGTTTTACTGCGTCTCTAAATGCATTTAAGTTAATTAACAATGAACAATTTGCAAGTCTTTAGCGTGCATAATTGAATAAAAAAAAAAAAAATCTCATGAGTTTGTCAGTCATAGCTGCTAATCCTTTAGATGATCTTTGAAAAGGATATTTTGCTGCTGCAGTTGTAAATGAACAAGTAGACAGCAAGAGAGAAAGACAGCAAGAGAGAGACAAAGAGAGAGAGAAAGAGTTGAGTAAGCTTTGCATAAGCAGCTTTTAGCTTTGCCATTTTAAATTGCAGCTTAAAATTGACAGTTGGCTGCCTTTCAATTTTGTTGTAATTGTAATTGTTGTTGCCGTTGTTGCTGCTGTTGTTTTTGTTGACTAGGCCAGGGACAGAACAATTCTTTTAATTTGCCAGTTGACTGAATTCTTGGCGGCATGGCATAGCTAACGAGCAGACAGACAGACAGACAGACAGAATGGGATGAGACTGTTAAAAAAAATTAATTACAATTCGTTGCAGTTGAGATTTTTGCAATTGCAATTGTTGCCCAGCCGAGCTTCAATCGTCATTGCCAATTGCAATTGCGAATTGAATGTCAACAGCTTTAAAATGGAGAATTTGTTGTTGAACAGATTGAGACTGGCCATGTATAGTTTACACCTTCCCTTCCTCACTCTCTCTCTCTCTCTCTCTTTCTTTCTACAGCTACGCTGCCCACGCAAGCATAGCTTGGACAGTTTCACAATGTGTCACATGTGTAAACAGCGCATTAATTTTGAATCACAAAACAAACGCATGCAGTACACACACACAGAGAGAGAGAGAGAGAGAGAGAGGGGAGAGAGAGGTAGATAGAATACATACTATGCATATATACAAACACTTTGCAGGACATCTTTGTCAACAAATTGTTGCATATATTTAAGAGCAGCAGCACTTTGCCTTACACTACCTTTCCCTCTCTCTCTCTCTCTCTCTCTCTCTCTCACAAACTCTTTTGATTCTCAATTCCATTCGACTGTGCAAATGCAAATGCCGCAGAAAGGATTCTACAAAAGCAGAGAAGCAGAGAAAAAGGACTTGTCTCTTTTTTTTTTTTCGTTTTTCGCATTGTGTGCCAAATCGTTGGAAAATTTATTGGAATTTGAATTTCAAAATCGAAATCGCCGCATCGAAATGTTTTTTTCCTCTATCTTTAGCACCCGGTACCCATCCCTCCCCCAACCCCCTCACACCCATTGCCACATATTTTTGCAAAGCACTCAACCTTCTATGTTTGCGCTATTCTTTTGGCTTTGGCCAAATACCAATGTGTGTCTCTGTGTCTCTGTGTGTGTGTATGTGTCCTGCTGCTTTGTCTCCTCATTCTCTTTCTTCTTTTGCACTCATTGAAGTGTCTATCCACTCTTCACATGGCGCATACAAATATATAAAACGGTAAATCCTTTTTAACAACTGCTCTTTAACATGCTACGCTTCTATCACTACCCCTCTCCCTCTCTCTATCTTTCTCTCTCTCTCTATCTTTCTCTCTCTCTCTATCTATCTATCTCTCGGTCTCTCTTAGCTTTGTAGTATTCTCTGACTGTCTGTCTGTCTGTCCTTCTGCTTCTGCAGGCGTGCGAAAATTTCTAAGCGCGTTTGTCGCCCATTCTACTTCAGCTTTTGCCATCTGCATAAACTTGACCCAAAAAAAAAAAACGAAAAGCAGAGAGAGAAAAAAAAAAGGATGTAAAATGAACGAACGCAAAGGCAAAAAGTCAGGCAAAGGAATAAGCGAATCCTCTTTTCAATGTTGTTGTTTTTTTTCTCGATTTCATTTTTTTTTGTAGCTGCTCTTCACTTCCTTCACTTCAACATACTACTTCTTCTTCTTCTCCTTCTTCTTTATTTTTTTGTTGCCTGTGACTATTTTCTTTAGATTTTCAACTCTTTAGGATTTTGGCCTTTTTTTTCCCCCCTCCCTTCTTTCCTCTTTTTGCACTTTTGCTTGTATTTTATGGCCAATACGTGAGCTGTGCGTATTATGCGCATAACTTTATGCATGCCACGCCTATTCATGATTTCTTCCTTCCCCTTACTCTTAGAGGTAGCTCATCCACACTACTTTTCTCTGCTCTGTCTGTTGTTTTTTTTTTCAATTTTCCAGTTTTGCATTTTGCTCTCAACTCGCAATCGACTTGGAACAACTTAATCGTTTTTGCATTAAGTATACGCACTGTTGAACCGTTTGTCTATTACCAACACTGCATACCCTGCAAATTATGCACAATGGGGTCGTCTTAGCAATGCTTCAAGTAATTTTTTTTTATTTTTTTTGTATTTTTTTTATATTTTTTTTTATTTAAAAATTTTTTTTTTATATTATTTATTATTTTTTATTATTTATTATTTTTTATTATTTATTATTTATTATTATTATTTATTTTTTATTATTTATTATTTTTTTTTATTTTTTTTTATTTATTATTTATTATTTTTTATTATTTATTATTTTTTATTATTTATTATTTATTATTATTTATTATTATTTATTTTTTATTATTCATTATTTTTTATTATTTATTATTTTTTATTGTTTATTATTTATTATTTTTTATTATTTTTTATTATTCATTATTGTTTATTATTTATTATTTTTTATTATTTATTATTTTTTATTATTTATTATTTATTATTTTTTATTATTTATTATTTATTATTTTTTATTATTTATTATTTATTATTATTTATTATAATTTATTTTTTATTATTTATTATTATTTATTATTTTTTATTATTTATTATTTTTTATTATTTATTATTTTTTATTATTTATTATTATTTATTATTTATTATTTTTTATTATTTATTATTTTTTATTATTTATTATTTTTTATTATTTATTATTTTTTATTATTTATTATTTATTATTTATTATTATTTATTATAATTTATTTTTTATTATTTATTATTATTTATTATTTTTTTATTATTTATTATTTTTTATTATTTATTATTTTTTATTATTTATTTTTTATTATTTATTATTTTTTATTATTTATTATTTTTTATTATTTATTATTTTTTATTATTTTTTATTATTTATTATTTTTTATTATTTATTATTATTTATTTTTTTTTTTGCATTTACAGAGTATCTACAAGTGCAGACGTTTTTGTGCTAAGACTATTGCTAACTTGCTTGTTTTCTTATTGGCCTTTTCATGCAAATTCTGTTGCCTTCAGCTTGAGGCTAGCATTCAATTTTTTGCTTCTGTTTCTGCTGCTTCTAAGCTTATAATAACCCAATTTTTTTTTGTTATTTCTTTTTCTTCTTTTGCTGCTACTGCTGCTGCTGTGTTGTTGTTGTTTTTTTTATATTTTTTTTTATTCTTAGTAAATTTCTTCAAAAAATGTCGAAAGTAAACAAATTGCAGTAGAGTTTATCCATACACAGACACACACACACACAGAGAGAGAGAGACGTTCGGTTTGCTGCCTATAACAGTCGCTTATCATTGTTTGCCTTTTTCTCCAACTCTTCCATTTTCTTTTGCCCATCTTCTCGTTTACTACTACTTCATCTCATCTGCCTTCTCCTTCTTTCTATAGCTTACAAATCCACTTAGTGTGTGTTTAGTGCTTCTACAGTCAAAGTCTGAGTATTCGATGCTTTGGTTCTTCTATGTCTTTCGCCAACTCATGATTTATGCGACTTGACGTCGATATCTTTCTGTGCAAAGTGAAAGGCTTTTCTTTTTTTTTTTTTCTTCTTCTGCTACTCCAACTACATTATTTTTTTTCTCTTCCTTTTTGTTTTTGCTTTCCACCTGCTCTCAGTGCTTGTGATTTTTATGGCGCTTTGAATAAGTTGTGCGTCATTCTGTTGTAGCACTTTTATTGGCTTCACTCGTAAAGTGAGCAAATGCTGCAATAGTTTATATGCTATGAGCAGAGTGTTGCATGCAACCGTAGTCTATGCAATAAAACTGCACAAGTGATTGTGTTCCAACTGATTTGCTATAATTATAGTATTTTTTTTTTTTACTTTTTTTCTTTTTTTTTGTTGCTACTAAAACTTCTTTTTATGCTACGTCTAAAAATAAAAGCAGTTGAAATTGTTGCCAGGAAAGTCACAATAAAATTGATGTCTAAGCGGTAGAAAGAATTGAGAGCAGGAGAGAGAGACAGAGATAGGAAGAGATAGAGAGAGAGAGAGAGAGAGGTAGGAAGAGAGAGAGAGAGAGAGAGACAGTTGAAGTTGAAGATGGAGTTTCCTTAAGAGTTGCAGGTAGAGTAAGCTGATCACAGTGCGTATGCGTAATGAATGTACTTAATATTTTTAATAATTGCTAATTATTAATAATAAATAAATTATTAATTTATTATTAATTTATTTATTATTATTATTTATTATTAATTTCCTATGATTATTATCAATTTTCTTATTTTTATAAATCAGCAGCAAAAAATTATTAAAAATTTTTCACATTTATTTTCTTGTAATATTAAAAACTCAACTATAATTATGTGCATGTCAATCAATCAATCAATCAATCAGTCAATATATATATATATATATATAATTATAAGTTCTCTTTCATGTTTTGTCTGTTGAACATGTTGAAAATGTTAGCTTAGCTTCAATTACGCGCATAAATAATATTTGCCTCTCATAACATTTTTTTTTTTACATTTTTCGCATCAACATTTTCGCACACACTTTAAGTAGATTAAGCTTGCCAAAAAAAAAAAAAAAGACAAAGAGAAAAAAAAAAGGAAAATAAAACAAGGCGCGTATCTTTTGGATCATCTGCAATAGCAGCATCAGCTTTTTTTTCTCTCTCTCTCTTGCTCTCGCTCTCCATGTTAATCTCTTTTACTCTTTATACATATCTCACTTTCAGTTTTATTTTTTTTTTGCTTTTTTTTTCTTTCTTCATTTTTTCTCTTTTTGCTCTGTTGGTTTAATGATGAATTAAGCTTCATGTGCGAAAATGCGCCAACAACTGACACAAAAGTCTGCATAATCAATCAGTCAAACAGTTGACTGCCTCACCTCCTTCTCTCTCTCTCTCTCATTCTCTCTCGCTCTCTTACTACCATCGCCCTTCTTCTACTTTATTTTACTTTTAGCTCAATTTTTGCATATTCGCCAAAAGAGGGAGAAAAAAAAAATACCAAAAAATTGTATTTTTTGCTTACGCAGCGCTTTAGCCGCTTTTCGCTGCCGCAGACTTCCTTCCGGCTAACCTCATCGCATGCTCATACACACTCTCTGCCTGTCTCTCTCTCTCTCTCTTTGTTGAAGCACTTACTCCCGCCTTTGCTCTGCAATTGCTGCTGCTGCATACAAAAGTCAGCACAGCTCAGCTGCAGCTTCACTTGCCAAGTGTAAAAGCTTTTAAATATGTTGCAACACACACAAACACACACGCACATATAGACATATAGACATACGCACACACACACAGAGAGAGGCAAGCATACAGAGAGAGAGAGAGAGAGAAAGAGAGACAGCTGTGCATAAGCTGACACATCAATGTAATGAAGATGTATTTGCATATTGTAGCACTGTCAATGGCCCTATCTATACCTCTCTATCTCCCTCTCTCTCTCTACCTCTATCTCCCTATCTCTACCTCTATCTCACTCTCTCTACCTCTATCTCTCTCTATATATATTTCTCTCTCTCTCTACGTCTGTCTCTGCCGCTCCCTTTCTCTATCTTCAATTCCATCTCCATCTATTCTACTCTTTCTCTCTCTATCTCTGCCACGTTGTCTATATCTCTACCTCTATCTCCCTCTCTCTTTCTGTCTGCCTCTGCCGCTCCCTTTCTCTATCTCCATCTATTTTACCCTCTCTCTCTCTCTCTCTATCGCTGCCACGTTGTCTATATCCCTGCCTTTCTCTCTCTCTGTCTGCCCTTTACTCCCTCTCTCTCTCTATTTATTTTACTCTTTCTCTCTTTGCCTTTTCTCCATCTCTCTCTCTCTCTGTATCTCGCTGTCTGCATCTTCCTCTCTCTCTCTATCTATTTTACCCTTTCTCTCTCTTTCTCTTTGCCATTTTTCCCCTCTCTCTGTCTCTTCCTTTCTCTCTCTCTCTCTCTCTCCCTCTCACAAATTTTACTACTTTTACCTCTTGCTCCCTTTGCCTGCCTTTTGCCTTACAGTTTCAGTTTTTAGTTGCTTTGCATTTGACGTTGCACTCTTTGCTTATTTGTTGCGGTTGTTGCTGTTGTTGCTGCTGTTGCTGGCTGCATTTTATTGACATGCATGTATCAGTGTGTATGTCTGTCTGTGTGTGTGTGTGTGTGTGTATTTTGTGGTGTGCGGTATTTGCCTGTCAATGTGTGTGTGTGAAGTGCGTATGCATGCCACAGACAACTGGGACGCTTATATGGCAGTTTTGGCATATGCGACTTGTTGTTGTTGTTATTGTTGTTGTTGTTATATTACTCTTGTTGTTATTGTTATTCTTTGTTGTTGTTGTTTTTGTTGTTGCAAAGTTTTGCGCATTTCTTAGTTTTTGGCGCCATGAACGCAAAAATGTTTGCGTTTAACCACAGTGTTGAGGGTGGCGGCATTGGCATTGCCATTGCCAGCTGAAGGGTAAAGAGTGAAGGCGGAGTGTGCAGGGAGAGAGTGTAGAAGGGGTTAGGGGGCAGGGATTGGGGGCGTGACCAGTGTTTTGTTATGCAGCAGGCAAAAGCGTAGCCGCAGTGTTGTCGTATTTGTATTTCGCTTTTGCATTTTATACACACGCACGAACTGATACACACACAACAAACACGCAACACACACACACAACAAACACACGCATAACACAAATAACAAAAATTTCAAGCGTGGACCGTCAGGGCAACAACAACAACAATAACAAATAGAACGACTACAACAACAACATAAAGAAGAAATACAACAGCAACAAGCTGAAGCAACAACCACATCCTGTATTTTGAGTCCTGTATTTCGTTATGCCGCAACGTCGCCGGGCAATAAAAACCCGCAACATAACATAACATAACGAAACTGAGTACAACAAAAAAAAATCAACAGCAACAACAACAACAAGCAAAAAGTATACGAAATTTGTGTTGTTGTTGTTGTTTTTGTTTTATTTTTTTTTTTTCGGGCGCGCTCGCTCATAAACCGTAAAGATAACACAAATACGGCACACACGCGGCTTATACACACACTTACGCATACAGAGACACACAGAGAGAGAGAGAGAGAGAGAGAGACACATGTGTGTGTGTAACTTATATACACACATATAAGCCGCATAGTTGTAACCAAAGACAACAACAGCAGCAGTAGCAACAGCAGCAGCACATGAGCAACAACAACAAGTAGAATAATATGTAGGAGTATGAGGCAACATCATCACGCATACGCCCTGTGGCCGTCTGATTGCAGTCAGAGCTTCTTTTCTTTTTTTTTTTTACCCACAATTCCCATTCTATCTAGCTATGTGGCTCGTTGTGTTTTTATACCCTGTAAAATGTTGCTTAACTTCAACGTGTATTTTACAATTGGTCAAGCTCAAAAGCTGGAAAAATTTGCATAATTTTTTAGAATTTTTCTTTATAAATTAAAAGAAAATTATTAAAAAAATGTTTTATATTTTTTTTAAATATTAATATTTAAATATTTTTTAAATAACTAAAAAAATTATTTATAAATTCTTTATAATTTTTATTTTCTCTAATATTTCTTAAAATTTGCATAAATTTTATAAAATTTTATTTTAAGATATTAAAAAAAAAAATATTTAAAAAATGTATGAAATTTTCAAATAAATAAAAAATATGATTAAAATATTATTTATATTTTTTTCTCTAATAATTCTCATATTTCAAATTTTGCATATATGTTGTAAACTTATTTTTTAATAACTTAACATAAAAATATTAAAAAATTATTAAACATTTTTAAAAAAAAATCAAATATTTTTTAAACAATTTAGATAATTTTTTTTTTAATTTTATTTTTTTTAATAATTCTGATATTGCAATATGCATAAATTTTTTAAATTTTTCCTAATTAAATGCAAATAAAAATATTGAAAAAAATTATATAAAATTTTTAAATAAATCAAATATTTTTTAAAAAATTTAAATAATTTTTTTTAAATTTTTAATAATTTTTCTTTTCTCTATTAATTCTGATATTGCAATTTGCATAAATATTGTATATATTTTTCCTAATTAAATGCAAATAATAATATTGAAAAAAAATGATATAAAATTTTTATATAAATAAAATATTTTTGAAAAAATTTAATTAATTTTTTTTTATATATTCTTAATAATTTTTCTTTATTCAAATATATTTTTTTTTAATTTTTCAAATATTTTCCCATCATTTTTAACATTTTTTTAAAATATTTTCTTGAATGTTTAAATATTTTAAAATTATTTTTCTTTCAATTTTCACTGCCTATTATATTTTACAGCATATGTATTAGTCAGTCAAGTTTTCTTTTGCATTTGTATAGCAACATTTTTTGTTGCTTTAGTATTTTTTCGGTTTCTCGGTTCGTTTTTTTATTATTTAATATTTTAAAACACTTGCGGTGTTATTGGCATTACAACAACAACAATAATAATACAAAAAAAAAAAAAAATGAACACACATAAAGACACAATACACAGACGCACACACACACACACACATACATACGCTCATACATATAGACAAACACATGTGCGCATACACACACAGAGACAGACAGACTATAACAAAAAAAAAAAAAAATTACTAACAAGCAAGCGGATGGGAAAGCAAAAGATGCCAAAGGGGCTTCCAATTTGTTATTATTATTGTTGTTGTTGCTTCTTCTTATTTTCTCTGTTGTTGTTGTTGGCTTTTATTTTTATTTTTATATTTGCTTCGTTGAACTTTAAGCAAGATGAAAATAAAAAAATACCGAAAAACTTTCACTGGCCAAAAAAAAAAAAAGACTTTAAGCCAAGGACGTCAGTTATGTTAAGGAATCTATTGCAAATAGCCAAAGAACACTTGTGACATGTTTGGGATGCTTTTATTTTTATTTTTTTTAGTGTATTTTGGCAGACGTGGCATAAACACATACAAACACACATAGAGAGAAGCTATATAAATATAGCTACTACATGTAGCTACATAATTAGCATGGGTCGACGTCAGCGATATATCCAAGTGCTTAACTTGTCATAACCAAAAGTCCAAGTGCCAACAAACAAAAAACAACAGCAGCAGTAGCAGCAGCAGCAACAACAACTCACAAAACAGTTGCCAACTTTGACAGGCAGAGCTAGGCTGCCAAGGGTCGTACTTCCCTTTATCATTTCCCTTCCCTCACCTCCCCTACCACTGCTTAACACTCTTCACCCCTTTTATTGTTGTGCAGAGTTAGTTTTGCAAGTTTGGTTAGAAAATAGTCCTAGCACCCGCGTGCTTAATGTGTCACAACAAAACTAACAGTGCACAGCGAGCAGCAAGAGATTTTAAGAGAGAGAGCGAGAGAGCGAGAGAGAGAGAGTCTAGTGTGTATTTGTGTGTATTTTGATGAAGCTGCTGCCAAGCTGCCAAGCGCTGAAAGTTGTCAGATTTTTGCTGCTACTATTTAACATTTTACTATAATATTTTTGTATAATTTTGTCCCTTTTCATACTTTATCATTCAGAGATTGTGAATATTTTTTTATTTATTTTTTTTTTTGTCTAATGACACATTACTGTCTTATCATTTTATAGCTAAGATTTTTATATAGAATATATACATATATATATATTTTTTTTTTTTTTTTTGGTTAGGTGTCTGAAAAGTTTATTTGATTGCTGTGTTGTGATAAGCTTTAAAGAGAATCAGAGAGAGAGAGAGAAAGAGAGAGAGACAGCGTTATGTTTGCTCTTTCAGTCATGACATAGAAAATATGTTTATCTTTTGCTCACAATTTCTTGTTTTCTTTTGCTCTCCCTATGTCTCTGTCTGTATCTCTATCTCAGTCAGTCTCTTCCTCTCCCTCTGTCACTCTGTTCCTCTATCTCTATCTCTGCCTCCTTTAATCTCTACTCTCTGTGTCTCTGTCTAACTCTGTTACTCTCTCTCTATGTCTGTCGCAGAATCTCTCTCTATCTCTCTCTCTCTGTCTTTCTCTCTCTGTCTTCCTGTCTCTGTCTCTCTCTTTCTCTGTCTGTCTCTCTCCCTCTCTATCTTTCTCTCTCTGTTTCTCTCTCTCCCTCTGTCTGTCTCTCTCCATCTTTCTGTCTTTCTCTTTCTGTCTATCTCTCTCTCTATCCCTCACACCTTTGTCTCTTTTTCTCACTTTGTCTCTCTCACTTGGTCTCTCTCTTTCTCTCTCTGTCTCTCTCACTCGGTCTCTATCTGTCTCTCTCTCTCTTTTTGTCTATCTTTCTTTTATGTCTCTCTCTCTTTCTCTCTCTCTCTCTCTCCATCTCTCTCTCTCTCTCTCTCTCTCTCTCTTGCTGTCTCTCATTCTCTCTATCTCTCTCTCTCTCTCTCTCTCTATCTCTATTTTCTATCTCTATCTCTATCTCTATCTCTATCTCTATCTCTATCTCTATCTCTATCTCTATCTCTATCTCTATCTCTATCTCTATCTCTATCTCTATCTCTATCTCTATCTCTATCTCTATCTCTATCTCTATCTCTATCTCTATCTCTATCTCTATCTCTATCTCTATCTCTATCTCTATCTCTATCTCTATCTCTATCTCTATCTCTATCTTTATCTCTATCTCTATCTCTATCTCTATCTCTATCTCTATCTCTATCTCTATCTCTATCTCTATCTCTATCTCTCTCTCTATCTCTATCTCTATCTCTATCTCTATCTCTATCTCTATCTCTATCTCTATCTCTATCTCTATCTCTATCTCTATCTCTATCTCTATCTCTATCTCTATCTCTATCTCTATCTCTATCTCTATCTCTATCTCTATCTCTATCTCTATCTCTATCTCTATCTCTATCTCTATCTCTATCTCTATCTCTATCTCTATCTCTATCTCTATCTCTATCTCTATCTCTATCTCTATCTCTATCTCTATCTCTATCTCTATCTCTATCTCTATCTCTATCTCTCTCTCTCTCTCTCTCTCTCTCTATCTCTCTCTATCTCTGTCTCCCTCTCTGTTTATCCATCTCATTATCTCTTTCTATCTCTGTCTCTCCCTCTCACTCTGTCTGTCTCTCTCCCTCTCTCTCTATCTCTCACTCCTTTGTCTCTCTATCTCTCTCTGCCTCTTCACTCAATCTCTCTGTCTCTCTCGAATTTCTTTCTACACTCTTTATCACTGCATTTTTTCCACCTTCTTTCTTCATAATTTCTATATCTAAAATTCTCAAGTTTCAAGTTATGAAAGAAAGAAAAAAAGAAACTTACCTAAATGTTGATCGACACGTTTCTTGGGCTTCTGTACAGATGCATATGGATCACTGCAGTAATCCTGTCGGGACGGATTTTGACTATTGCGTAAATTATGATATTCATCGCCCACTTGACTGGGCGTGGCTGTCAAATGTGGATATGGTGCATAATCATCGACAGCTCCATAGCCGCCATGTGTTAATGGATCATAGCCATATGTTGGTTGCTGTTCCACATATTGATTATGTGGCGCTTGTACGAGTGTCTGTTGATTTCCAACAGCAGCAGCTGACATTTTAACTTGCCACAATGAGTCCTGTGAGTTAACACTGCCACCATTATTCGAATTGGAATAATTGTTCTCCATGTAGCCCATGTTGACCCCTGTGTTTCAAAGTTGAAAGAAAAAGAAAAATAAGAAAACATTGAATAAACGGAAATTGACAAAAAACTGAAGAAAAATTCCGAGAGGAAAATATTTTAAAATGCTGAAAAGGCAAAAGAAAACAAAAAAAAACAAAAAAAAAAAGAAACAACATTCGAACGCGAACAAATGTCGCATAAATCCGCCACAGAATCGTATAATTCACAGTGGAATATGCTGACAGATTTCTGGCGCCAGGCCAACTGCAACCACGCCATAAATAATATTCAACAAACCAAAAAAAAATACAAAACAAAATACAAAAAATGTTTCAATCAGAACAAAGAAAATACAAAAAAAAAATTGGAAAATTTATTTTTTCATTTTGTTTTATAGCTTTTCATTGATTAGCACATAAAAATGTGAGGCAAGACACGACAAGGACAACAACAGTAACAACAATGAAATGAATTTATTAACTAGCCAGAATCAACAAGGCGTAATTAATAGTTGAAACATATTGCGTATACGCCGCGTGCGCCACTTAAAACCTACGCCAAGAAATGAAGAAGAAAAACCTCATAAACTGCCAAATCTATGTCGTCTTCCACTTCGTGGCTTCTCGCCCCTTTTCCCATTCAAGTCTCAGTCTCAGTCTCAGTTGCGCCTTTTGTAGTTGCGCAAAACAAAAAAGTTTGTTGACAAATTTTTTACGAGCCTCGCGAAGAGAAACAATCGAAGTAAAAGTAGCAAGCAGTAGACAGCAAGCAGCTGGCAGAAGGCAGCAGGCAGACTTGAAGCTTGTCAAAGGAAAGAGCAAGACAAGAAAAAAAAAACGGGAATGTAAGGTTCTCTGCATTGTCCTTGCTTGTGGTGCTTGTTACGGAGCTGCAGAACAAAGGCGTTGACAAGGAGTGCGCCTTGTTACGGGCCTCAAAGTCCTTTCAAGTTCTTGTTTTTTACTCACATTTTGGCTCAGTGCGTGCCGTTTCTTTCTTTTTTTGTTGCTCGCATTTATTATTATTTTTATATCGTGATAAATCACTCATAAATATTAAACGCACGCTTTGCCAGTACAAAATAAAACAACGCCAGAAAAGAGAAAAAACAAAAATAAAATAAAACTAAACTTTTTGAATTTTGAGTTGAAAGCGCTAAGAAAAAAAAAAAAAAACAAAAAGCATTTTTATTTCGTCATAAAAACGCTTTCGCTAGCAAAACGCAAAAAAAAAATAATAGATAATAAATAAAATAAATAATAAAAAAATTTTTTTTTATAAAATTTATAATAAAATATTAATTATAAAAAAAAAATAAAAATAAATTTACAAATTTGAAAAAATATTTTTAAAATATTTGTTTAAGAATTATAAAAATTTAAATTCTAGAATTTATAAAAAATTAAGAAAAATATTTTTGCATTTATAAAAATAAAATTATAAAATAAAAATTTAATATTTCATTGAAAATTTTTTTTTTTAGAAAATTTATAATAAAATATTAATTATAAAAAAAAATAAAAATAAATTTACAAATTTGAAAAAATATTTTCAAAATATTTTTTAAGAATTATAAAAATTTAAATTTCATAATTTATAAAAATTATCAAAATATTTTTGCATTTATAAAAATAAAATATTAAATAAAATTTAATATTTCATTTAAATGATATTTTTTATATAAAATTTATAATTTTATTAATTTATAAAAATTAATAAAAATTAAATTTTTATAATTCTTAAAAAATACTTTAAAAATATTTTTTAAAATTATGAAAATTTAATATTTCATAATTTATAAAAATAAACAAAAATATTTTTGCATATATAAATATTAAATATTAAAATACAAATTTAATATTTTATTGAAATTTTTGTTATAAAATTTTTAATAAAATATTAATTAAAAATATATAAAAATTAAATTTACATAATTTATAAAAATATTTTCAAAATATTTTTTAAGAATTAAAAAAATTGAAATTTCATAATTTATAAAAATTAACAAAAATATTTTTGCATTTATAAAAATAAAATATTAAAATGCAAATTTAATAATTTATTGAAAATTTTTTTTATAAAATTTTTATAAAATAATAAAAAAAATTTTCAAATTTGAAAAAATATTTTTTAAGTATTTTTTAAGAATTATAAAAATTTAAATTTCATAATTTATAAAAAATAAAAAAAATTAATAAAATATCTTTAAAGAATTATAAAAATTTAATTTTTATAATTTATAAAAATTAACAAAAATTTTTTTGCATATATAAAAATAAAATATTAAAATACAAATTTAATATTTCATTGAAAATTTTTTTTTATAAAATAAAAAAAAAAATGTTCAAATTTGAAAAAATATTTTTAAAGTATTTTTTAAGAATTATAAGAATATAAATTTCATAATTTATAAAAATTAACAAAAATATTTTTTCATATATAAAAATAATATAATAAAATAAAAATTAAATATTTAAATAAAAAATTCTATAAATTTTAATACAAAAATTTTTTTTTATATTTAATTTAATTTTTTTATATTTTCTATTTTTATATTTAAAGGCGAAATCGCTTTGCGGCACACAAATTGATTGAATCGTCGTCTTGCTGCTTGATGTCGTGCGCTTTGGTTTTTATTTATGACAAGAAGAAGTTTGCTATTGTCGCAGACACAAACGCACAACAGCAGTTGAAACCCACGCAATCTATGTCACAGCCAGTTCTCTCTCTCTCTCTCGCGCTATCTTGCTCTTTCTCTCTGTCAATTGACAAGTTTCAGTTCCATTGCCAGAGAAAAGTAAAGTAGAAATTGCGTGTCGTTTGCCGTCTTCCTTTTGCTTTTCTGTTTTTTGTTTTTTTTTTGTTTTTTTTTTTTATGCGACATGGTGGGCGTGATAATTTTTATGATTAGCCATAAAACTAAAAACAGTAATAATATTAACTTCATTTTCATTTTCATTTTCATTTACATTTACATTTTTTCGCCCTGCCGCAAAACTTGAATGCGACATCAACGTCGTCGCGTCGTTTGCATATTTTATGCGATATTTGTTGCCTTTTCTGGTTTTTTTTTTGTTTTATGCCGCCTCGAAATGAGGCATGAAAAGAGGCTTCGCTACGCTTCCAAAGAAAATAGTAGAAGCATAACACAGCAAAAAAAAAAAAGAAGAAGCAGCAGCAGCAGAAGTAGCAGTAGTAGTAGAAGAAACAAAACCAAAAAAAAAAAAAATTAAATAAACTTTTCAATTTGATAAGCATCAAATCAGTTGACAGAACTTTTGATTGCGCAAGTTTTGCAAAGCCATCGCATATTTTCGACCAAAAAAATAACAATAACAAAAATGCAAAATAGAAAATCACAAGAATTTTAATGCATTTCCATTTGTTATTGTTGATGTAGGCAGCTCGCATGGGAAGGGAAGCAGCAGTAGCAGCAGCTGAACAATTTGTTGCTGCCTACTTTTCAGCGCGTTTCATGCAATTAAAGTTTTTGCTACACAAAAGAAACTTTTCACATTGATTTGTGCAAATAACTGTTTGTGGCATAGTTTTCCAAAAACAAAAAAAAAACAAAACATTGCCACGCCCACGGGGCATCATGAGTTGAGAGTTTTAGATGAAAGGGTAAAGGTCATTGTGGTTTAGGCTTATTAATCTCAAGTTTTTCTCTTTCACTCTTGCTTGCTTTTTCTCTCTCTCTCTCGCTCACTGTTTCACTTGGCAATCGTTTGGCTGGAAATGTTTTGCTTTTCATGTTAACAACTCTTGGCCAAGTGGTAAAAGTTGCAATTGGTTGCCTGCTACAGCAGCTAGCAGAGCCATCAGGCAAGAGACTTTAGACTCCAACTTCAAATGTTTCTATATAATTTGCTATTCGTGTGCTTTTTGCTCTTCTTTGCTCTAATTCACTGTGGGCGAAAAGTTTTTCAACCGGAAGCGCTTATAATTATGCAACATTTTTGTGCGCAGCAGCCGCACAATAAAAACAGTTTTCAAATGCCATTAACGGTTAACTAAACGGCACGGTACGGCATGGCAGCTGAGCAAGTGAAAGAGTAACAGTGAAAGCTGAAGTAGCAGCAGCAGCAAGCATCTAAAGAGAGTTGAGTTGTCCAAGTTGTGCTGGCACCTCAAGCGCACACGGTGTTAATGGCGTCACGCTTGCCACTGCTACTGCCACACGCCACTATGCCCTTTTTTTTTCCTTTTTTGCGAACTTTTGTTGCATCTTGTTGCACTTTTAATTAGCGTCGCGACACGACGCGTCGGTTTTATAACCTCGACAGCCTCAACTTGCCGCCCCCCAAATGCGCTTAAATGCCAAAAGTGGCAAGCGGGTTGACGCGTCGCATGGCAAAAGCAGCAACAGCAGCAGCAGCACATACACACACACACATACCCAGTGGGACCAACCATTGCCTTGTAGTAGTTGCATGAATTGAAAGAGATTGTAAGTCAGCATCAGCATCAGGATGAGCATCAAAGTTAGCAGCACAGACACGTGCTGCTCTTTTAACTTCCCATAGCATGCATATTTCATGTGCTTGTCCAATTCAATTCAAACTATTGCACTTTCACTTCTCGCACACACACACACTTCATGCTTTATTGATGCTCATCATTCAATGGTAACGTAACGTAAACTTCTGCTTGCTACTCTACACTTTTTGCTTTTCTGTGTCCCACTGGGTAACTTAGCCACTTGTCGAAAATCTACTGCTGCTGCTGCTGCCCACCTGTACTTTCTCTCTCTCTCTATCTCTCTCTCTTGCCCTTTGTACCTTTACTTCTTTTGAGAGCAGCATCCTCTAGCTTCAAGTTCCTGTGCTTGCCATGTTGCAGTTCTTCTTTTTTTTTTTTGCTGCTGCTGCTGGCGGCCTGATTTTCTTTTACTTCTACTTCTTCTTCTTCTTCCTTTTTTTTTTTTTTGCTGCCCTTCTTGAGCCGAAATAAAAAAAAAATAAATAAAAATAAGAAAGAATCAACTAAAGTTTTTAGCCAGTGTTGAGAGTTTTTGTTAACTTTCACTATGCAGGACTATGCAACATACAGAGAGCAACTGAGAGAGAGAGAGAGAGAGAGAGAGAGAGAGCTCAGTAAAGTCTTTAAGGTATAAAATACACATAAATCTGCTCGCTGATTCTCACATAACGAGGTCAAGTTGAGCCAAAACTTTGCCATTGGAATCTCTCTTTTTCTGCTGCTGCTGCTTCTACTGCTGCTACAACTTTCGGCATTTTCATAATAAAAGATAATCAGATGTACTTATAATAAAGTTACTCTATACTATATATATATATATATATATATATGATATAATATTCAGTTACAGACTTTATGCCATACACAGGCACAAAGCGCTGCGAGCAAACCACATAACTGTGTGTGTGTGTGTGTGTGTGTGTGTGTGTGTTATCTTTGTGCTTGATAAGTTTATTTCGTGCGACACGCAACGACTTCAAAAAAAATGAGACAATTTTTTTCTATCTTAAATTTTTTTTAAATCAAAAATAAAGATTACTATAAATATTTTGCATATTTTTGCAATTAACATTTAATTGTTATTTTGTTAATGCAAATTTAAGTTACAATTGTTACAATTTTCTGTCCTAGATTTTGTCACTTTAAAACTAACTAAAAATTTCATTTAAATTCCTAAACAATTTTCTCACTTAATAATAAACAATTATATTAATCAATTCTTTAAAAAAAAAATTTATTAGAATTCAGCAGAAAATTCTTTGCAAAAATTATTTATTATGTCTAAAAAATTTCAACTGCATTTTATATATATTTTTCTTTTTTTTTTGCAATAGAAATTTTCTTAAATATTTGTTTTGCTTGCTGCAAAATTTAAGCTATGTTTTTTTTTTATTTCAATTTATTTGAGTTTTTTTTTTTTGCTGTATTTTATTTTATTTTATTTTTCTTTTTATATATTTTTCTTCTCTACTTTTCACTCAATAAATGTGGGTGAAGGCTTTCATATTGTGCAGTCTACATTTCAGTTTTGTTCTTTCTCTAGCTGGCTGTCTCTCTCTCGCTCTCTCTCTCTCGCTCTCTCTGTCTCTGTCTCTCATTTGCAATGAGCTGCAATCTGTGTCGTGTCAGCAACTGTGTGTGTTTAGATTTTAAAGCCAATTAGTTGGTCAGCAAAATAAAATAAAATAGAAACTACAACAACAACGAAAAGAAAAACAAAACAAAAAAAAAAAAGAGGAAAAATTTTCTAGTCGATGCCGGCAAATTTAGCTCATAGATTTTGTCATTGCATTGTGCGGTCAACTGGTCAAGGCATGCAACAACAACAATAACAACAAATAACAAGACAAACATGTTTAAAAAAAAAACAACAGCAACTAAAACAAGTTGAAACATGGCAAACGCGAGTTGCGCCTAAAAGGCTGCAACACAAAATGTTGTACGAATCGCTTGATGCGGTTGCATTTTTTTTTGTGTTGAACCAAAAAGCGGCTCACAAACAAGACAACAAACACAACTATTTTGCGGCTGTTTGCTTTGTGGCTCGTTTCGTTGTTGCATTTTTAGAGCCACAAAATGCAAAAAAAAAAAAAAAAACAAATATAGAGAAAAATCGAGACAGACCATGCAGAAGAGATTTTGCTTGCTTCTGCTTTTTTCTCACTACTGTTCCTCATCCTCCACCTCCTACTACTACTACTACTCCTTCCTTTACAGTCTCAGACAAGCAAACATTTGTAGCGTCGAGTGTTCATGGCTTTATTTATTTAGCGCATAAATTTTCAGCGCAGCAGAGATTCTTGTTTTCTTTTTTTGCCATTTGCCATTTTTCTTTTTGACTGCCTTTTGTTTGGCCTGCAGAGGGGCGTTTTGTTGGTTGTTAGAGTGGGCGTGGCCAACGAAAAAAAAACGACATTTGTTTGCATTTATTTGGGTTTTTTTGTTGTCGTAGTCTATGCATGCTCGAGACAACAAAAATGTCCCCAAACTCGTCTAGCCGTAGGCGTTACAGCCGCAATCCGTCCGTTTGTTTATATGTATGTCTATACGTCTATCCGTCTATTTATCCCTTCAGTCTGTGGCTAACTCTCGACACAAACAAATAAAACAAAAAAAAAAAAAACAAAAAAAAAATAAAAATTAAACAAACTTTCGCTTGGCTAGTTCTCCGCAACATGTTCACAACATGGTGCGCTTCAGTTCACATTATGGTTCACATCAGTTCACAGTTCACTAGTTCACGATCATAGTTCAAGTAAAGTGTGTCACAGCATATCAAATACTTGTCACGCACCACGCATGCTATATTTTGTTTTTAGCTTAATTTCATTGCTTGAAATATGCATAAAAATGTGTTAGATTTATTTTTTAAATCAATAAAACATATAAAAAAAAATTTTAATATTTTTTTTTTTTAATTTTTATCGTTAATAAATCAATAAAAAATTGAAAAATATTTTTTTTTTTAAATTTTATGGACAATTTATTACTTGAAATATTTCTAAAAAAAATTAAAAATATTTTTTTTTATATCTTTTTCATTTATTTTCAATTTCCTGCTCTTAATTTTCATTCAAAATTTTTAAATATTTAAAATATTCAAGAATCAATAAAAACCTAAAAAAAAATTTTGAATATTTTTTTTTTAATTTTTATCTTCAATTTATTACTTGAAATATTTATTAAATAAATTAAAAATCTATTTCAATGTTTTTTTTTTTTTTTGTATTGCTTTTAAATTTATTCTAAATTTATTTGCTGTTAATATTCATTAATAAATTTTAAATATTTATAAAATATTCAAAATATTTAAAAGTCAATAAAATTTAAAAAAAAAAATAATTGTTGAAAATTTTAATTTTAATTTATTATTTTTATTTTTTTTCCAATTTTTTTTTTTTAAGTATTTCCAATTTATCTAAAATTTCCTGCTCTTAATATTTACTAAAAAATGTTTAAATATTTTTAAAATAATTAATTTAAATAAAAAACAAACATTTTTCCCAACCATTTTTGCTATCTTTGAACTTTATCTTAATTCTTTAACACTTCATTAATTAAGTTTAAGAACTTTTTTCAAACAATTCCCGTAGAAGAAGGTGTGCAGCTCTTCATTAATTTTAATTTCCAAATGAAATGCAAAATAAATGCATAAAAATATAAAAAAAAAAAAATTAAAAGAAAATCTGCTAACTATTAGAGCTTTATCAACATTTATGACTATCACGTGCACAATTTGCCAGTTTTGCCCGTTAACCTCAGTTACCCCGTTTGCCAAGTGCAATTTGCAATTTGCCTAGCAGTTACCTCTCCCCCGCCTTCCCCTCATACACAAAGTTATGCTACGTGTTTGCGCTACTCTTTTGCGTTTGCCGCCTACTTTCTCGTTCTCACTTTCAGTATTCATTGTATGTAGTAGTAGTAGTAGTTGTGCCATTGTTTTTATTGCCGTAATCGTTGCTGCTGCTACTACTGCTGCTGCTGTTTATGTTGTTGTTGTTGTCGGTTAACATGCAAAGTTCATTACGTTTTTGGCCTATGACGACGATTGCGGCAATTTTCGGTTGAGCTTTTAACGAGTCCAAAGCGCATTGTGCTACAACAACAACAACAACGAGTAGAACGACAATATGCATTCAAATGGCAATTGCTAAAGAGTGTGAGACTGTCAGACAATGGCAGTCAGTGTGTGTGAGAGTGAGAGAGCGAGCTAGTGTGTGTGTGTGTAAAGTGAAGTGCTGTGCGACAGGCAAAGGACATTTTGTGAGGCTTTACTCGTGTGCCTCGCTCCTTAAGCAGCAATTAGCGCTTACAATGAACTGCTGCCTTTTTTTTTTACTTCTGCTCTCTCTTTCTCTCTTCCTCTCTGTCTGCTTCTCACACTTTACTTTTGTTGTTTTGTTCTGTCTGGCTGCCTGCTTGTTTATGCATACCACTTTCACTTTTGCTCAAATTAGCTGCTCGCGCATTTTCCTTTTTAAAATGCAATTAAGTGGCAATGTTTTTTTTTTTTTTTTTTGCTAGCTGCATGCTGCATGCAATAACATGCCATCTCTTTTACTCATACTACTGCTCTACACATTTACACCCCCATTTTTATTTTTTCTACTTCAATATTTCGGCACTTCAAAATTTTAATTGGCATTCGGCGCACACTTGAAACTTGGCTACTTTGTGTATGTGTGTGTGTGTGTATGTGTGGCCAATATAATGATGCCACTTGGCAGCTGCAAACCCTTGCCACTTAGTAGCAACTATCTATAGCAGCTGTAGCAACTGCTGTAGCAAAAAGTCCTTTACGGCAAACAAGAAAATATTGCAATTAAATTTTTGTCCAACAGCTTAAAATTCTATTGCCGTTTAGCGACTGCATGCAACACACACACACACAGAGACATATGAAAAAAAGTACAACAAAAGCCACACATACGCTCTCTCTCTCACTCTCTGTCTCTCTCTAGCGAGGAATTTTTAATTTGCACGTCATTAAGAAAAAAGAAGAAGGAAGACAGACATCAAGCTGCTGCTGCAAGTCAATTGCCACAAATTGAATACCCTTTAATTGAGCTTAATCAAAGTATATTAAAAAACTAAAATGTTGTATGGCAAGTGATGAGCATAAAGTTAAATGAAAATTGCTTTGAGTTTATGTGATATGAGATATATATATAGCTATATATCAGATATGAGATATGAGATATATGAGCAGCAGTTGTAAAGCAAGAGAAAAATTTAAAAAAAAAAAAAAAAATTCTAAAGAAATTCTTTATGTATTTGTAGCACAAGCAGACAAAACTATGCCTCATACTTGCAGCTGCAACATAAATAAATATATTTTATATATATTTCAGATAATATAAATAATTATGCAAATTCTCATTCACACTTAAATATAAATTTTTTTTTTTTTAATTTTTATCGTCAATTTATTACTTGAAATATTTATAAATAAATTAAAATTATTTTTTTTATATCCTTTAAATTTATTTTCAATTTCCTGCTCATAATTTTCATTCAAAACTTTTAAAATATTTAAAATATTCAAGAATCAATAAAAACCTAAAAAAAAAATTTTAAATATTTTTTTTTTAATTTGTAAATTCAATTTATTATTTGAAATATTTCTAAATAAATTAAAAATTATTTTTTTTATATATTTTTAATTTATTTTCAATTTCCTGCTCATAATTTTCATTCCAAAATTTTTAAAATATTTAAAATATTCAAAAATCAATAAAAACCTAAAAAAAAATTTTGAATATTTTTTTTTAAATTTTTATCTTCAATTTATTACTTGAAATATTTATTAAATAAATTAAAAATATAACTCAATGTTTTTTTTTTTGTATCGCTTTTAAATTTATTTTAAATATTCTGGCTGATACTTGCAGCTGCAACATAAATATATAATATATTTTATATATATTTCAGATAATATAAATAATATAAATAATTATGCAAATTCTCATTCACACTTAACGCAGCAAGCTACCCGACATCTTGTAGTTCTCACAAAGAGGAAAAAAAAAACGAGAACATCGGCAATTTGAGCGTTCACAATGTTAAAGGTTAATACCTCTTATTGCGCTGACGATCATGTGGAGGCTGGAGCCGGTAGAGGGGGCGTCACATGCCGCATTGACGACAGGCGACGCCAAAAAAAGCAGGGTGCAAAATATAAAGCGAAAAAAAATGTAAACCAGAACAACAATTAATAATGAATTGTATTGCGTATTGTGTAAAACCACAGAGGGTAGCAAGGGCGAGTGACAAGTGTATGAGAGAAAGAGAGAGAGAGAGCGAGTGAGCGAGGGAGAGAGAACATTGTAACGTCCAGTTTTTACGCATTCATTTTGTGCGCAATTTTCATTTGACGTTATATGCAGAACATGAGGCTGTGGGAGGGGAAGGAAAGTAGAATGTTGGCAACACTTGAAAAGGACGACAAGGACGGCAGCAACATAGAATGAATGAACGTGCGCGTCAAGCAAACAGCAAAGCATAATAACAACAACTACAACAGCAACAGCAATGAGAAGAAGAAGAAAACAAAATGGAAAGTATATTACAAAATGCTTCAACGAGAACGTAAAACGTTTAGGAAAAAAATAAAAAAAAACAGAAAAAAATAACAAAAAATTGCTGTTTCAACAAATTTACAACGGAAGTTGAAGTGTTTTGCTTGTATGAATGTGGCCAGCAGCAGCAGGTGTTGTGCGGAGCAGAGTGTATTAACAATTGTATATATGTGTGTGTATGTGTGTGTGTGTGCGTATATATTGGTGTTTGCCCGCAGAGGCGCGTGATGAATGCGCATCGCCATCGATTTGCACTCAACTCCATTTTGCACTTTCACATTTCATGGGCTACATAATTTGTGAGCAGCAGCAGCAGCAGCACAAACACAATCATATAAACAGACATCAACACTCCCAACACACACATACATAGAGAGAGTGTATGTATATAGCAGAGAACGCGTCAGCACGGATTTCATTTTGTTTTGTGATGTGTTTGCGGTGGACAATGAAAAATCACCCGAAACATTTTGCCAAACGACAATGTCCAAAGCGGACAAAAAAAAAAAGAGGTTAAAGCTAAAGTGTGTGAGCATTGTGAAAGAGCAAACGGTGGTGTGAGAATGAAAAAGAGAAGAGAACTTTATAGTGGATGGAGAACAGTTGGCAGATGGAAGGAAAAAGTGAGAAAAGGTCCGACACGGTCCGCCGGAAGTATTTCGCACTTGAAGTGGTTTACAACCGAGTTTGCCTCCGCCTTTCCCCATACTCACGCCCTCCCCCACTCTCACTTTCTCTCTATACTTCACACCAGCAAAACCATTTTGCCGTTACATACACTTTATTGCTCTATTTCTCTTATTTTTGTTGCTTAGTTGCTGCGTGAATGTTTGTAAGAGTATTAGAGAAATTTGTCAGGAGTGTCAAACACATGCTGTGGCTATAGTCGACTAGCAAGTATTTGAAATATTCAATAAATAAAAAATAATAATAAAATATATAAAAAACAAAAATATCAAAAATTAAAATTAATAATAATTAAATATTATCATAGAAAAATATTTATAAAAAAATTTGAAAAAATTTCAAAAAAAATTTGAAATAATTTTCAAAATAATACAAAATTCTCTATATATTTATCTTTTCTTAAAGCAGTTTTTAATATTTTATACAATTTTTTTCCATATTTAAAAAATTTTTTTAAAAAAAAAAAAAATTTAATTTTATTTATATAATTTTATATATTTTATTATTTTTGTATATTTTTTTATATTTAAAATATTTTATAAAATTTTTTTGCATGGTTAAAAATTATTTAAAAATTGTTGAAAAATATTTTATATTTAATTTTATTTATATAATTTTATATATTTTATTATTTTTATATATTTTTTATATTTAAAATATTTTATAAATTTTTTCTGCATAATTGAATATTATTTTAAAATTGTTGACAAAAAATTTAAAAACTTTTAAATATAATTTTGTGAAAAATTCTATAAAATATTTGAAATTTATTATAATAAATTTTATAAAAATTTTTGCATAGTTAAAAAAATAAAAAATTCTATAAAATATTTAAAATTTATTATAATAATTTTTATAAATATTTTTGCATAGTTTAAATAAAATTTTAAATTTTTTGAAAATTTGATTAAAATCATATAAGAATTTTGTATTATTTTTGATATGTATTTTTTTTTTTAAATTTTCATATTTTCTTTGATATTTTTCTATTAAATTTTCATTAAAAAATATTTCAATTTTTTTTTATCACAATAAAAAACGACTTGAAGCATTTTTTAAACATATTGCGTTGCACACTTGACTTTAAGCAAAAGCAAGCGCAAGAGCATCTCAATTTTGACTATACATCAAGAGGTTTTCAACTGCCCAATTTCGAGCATATCACAACGTATGTGTATATGTATATGTGTATGTGTATGTGTATATGTGTTTGTACTTACATTCATTTCCTGGCAACGTGTGTCCTGTCAAGCCGGGTATGCCGGTGACACCAACAACTCCACTGCCACCACCACCGATGCTGCCAACACCACCGCCATTGCCATTGATGCCAACAACACCACCGACACCAGGCATACCACCAACACCACCCATGCCACCGACACCAACACCAACACCGCCAACACCACCAACACCGACGCCAACGACACCGCTACCAGGATGATAGCTATAGCCATTTTGTGTAGCATATAGTGCTGTCTTTTGGTCCTCCATGCTGAGGGCCAAATCCATTGAATGCTCGAGGGCCTTGTTGTCGAGACCGCTGGCTGGATAATAGGGCGGTGGTGCCTGATTCTGTTGGGCGGCAACAATCGATGGACGCACTGAATCCATTTCATAGTCCTTGGCGGCGGCGCTCTTCTTCGACTGATTGCGTTTACAGCGGCAGAACATGAGCAGCAGTCCGGCGAATAAGGCGAATACAATGCACGATACGATAATCGCAATCAATGTGGGCGTGGCTAAAGCATTTGCCTCCGCAATATAAGGACGTCCAACTGTGTATGAGAGAGAGAGAGAACGTGAATGAGTAAGTGAGTAAAAGAAGCAGCAGTAGCAGCAGCAGTATAAGAAGATGAATGAAATGAAGCCATGAAAAATGCAACGCTTCAGTCAAGTGAATGGATGACTGAATGGTTTGAGTTGAATGAATGAATGGATGAATGGCTAGATGCATGGACAGATTGATGTTTTACTCCTGCCAGGTTTGCCCTAGATGGATAGATGGATGAATGAATGGTTGAGTGATTGATTGATTGATTGATTGATTGTCCAAGGTTTCAATTCAAGTGGCAAGCAATTGCAAGTAATGGCTTTGCATAATGGAAATCACAATCATTATTATTATTTTTTTGATCGTGTAGACATTGTGAAGGTCAAATTGTACATGAATGTTATGTAAAACAAGTTGAAATGAATTAGAATGTGAATCATTATTCAATCTAAATGAATAAATTGAGTTTTCAATTTGAATAAATATAAAATTTGATGGTACTGCTGTTACTTTTGTATATAAAATAATAAATATTTTTTTTACTTACTTTCAGCATCAGTATAATCACCGCAATGTTCATGATTATTACGCAGACATAATTTAACACGCACTGTTGGATTATTTTCATCATGTTCCAAACCATTGCCAAAACTATTTAATGCAGCATCATTATCATCATCATCATCCTCATTGATAGTATGTCCCAATGCACGTCCACCACCACTACGACGTGGCGCCATCAAGCGATCAATAATTTTCTCCTTATGCGTTGGTCCATTACCAGATAGTTGTAGATTCTCCAATGTATCAACAACTTCCCAGGCAGCCATTGGTGTATCTCCATGCAACATTGTCTCCACAATTGCCACCAAATTTAGGCATGTAGCACCAACATCTATGCCCAGCGTACGTGTACTTGGCTCATAGGTTACCTGTAATGGTGGCGGTATGCGACTAACTTTTGTTGTAGTTGTTATTTCATTGGAGAAAGGAGAACCATCTTTAGGATTTAATGCTTTCACTTTGAATGCATAACTTTGATGTTGATCCAATGATGTTACTTTACAGGGTATATCACGTTGACAATCAACCTCAACCCATTCAGAATTAGCATTTGCTAATGTTGCACAATCGGGTATCAATTGTTCTTCACGTTGCATGGCAACACGACGATAACTAACAAAGAATTTTGTTTTACTTAAACCACCATCAAATCCAGGATCCCAACTTAATGTTACATAATTATGTCCAACATCAACGGCACGTAAATTTGTTGGTTTCTCTGGCGGACCCTTTTGTTGTAAACGTATTGGTGCACGTATTGTATTCAATGAATTAACCACACGACATGTATAATCACCATAATCGGAATGTGTTAAGGAATTAATTTTTAGGACCGATGTATAAATATCATTATTATCTGTTGTTGTACTAATCTCATAATGACCATCGGATGACATTGTTAATGGTGATGGATTATTACCAAATTGCCATTGAAATTCTGGTTTTGGATATGCTTGAACTTTACATACAACTTCTGCTGTTTCACGTATATCGAATGCTACTTTATTATATTGATGCAAGACAATCGGTTCATGCTCAATGCGTAATTGCATCGATGAGTTGGCAGAATTTACTTCATTTTGATAGAGACATGTGTAAAGACCACGATCACCGGGTACCAATTGATTACTGGATGGTCTAGCATTACCATGAAATTTTAACATACTTTGCACAGTTACCATACCATTAGGACCTTGATCAGGATTCGTTTTAACCTCATAACCCAATTCATTGACAGCATGACAATGATATTTGCCTTCATTACCTAAATGTGCTTTCGGTATTGAATATTGTGGACCTTGGGCAAGTATCTTTTGACGACTAGAGAATTCACCATCCATATCACGGAACCAACGATATTGTGGTACTGGCCAACCAGGTGGATTTGCTGAACATGTTAGTGTTACACCATTGCCAACATGTACCACAGGTTTATTTGGTGTTATATATGCTTGACCAGGACGATGACGTACAAGTAATGCAACTGTTGAATTACCAACACGTTCACTACGCTCTTGTCCCTGACTTTGCATTATATTTACTGCACGACAAATATAATTTCCAGCATGTTCGGCACGAACAGAGGCAAGTGTTAAGATATCGCCATTATAGCGAAAATCTGGTGCACCTTCTTTAAGCCATTCGATTGTAACTGGTGCTGGATTTGCGGTAACATTGCAACGTACCATAAACAGTTTCACCTTCTTCAGCCTCACGAGTTTTTGTACACTCTTGATTAGAACACAAAAAAAAAAAAAAAAATTTGTCAATTATTAATTAAGCTAATCAAGTATCTTGGCTTTAGCATCATTAGCAAAACTCAAGACGATGTTGTCTCGTTCTCATACTCTTGCAACTCTCGCTCTTGCTCTGCTGCCAGTCTAAGCTTAATTGCAGACTAAAGTGTGTAGACAATTTTTATAAGGCCAAAAGCAGTTTTTGCTGCGCAGGCAAAACTTGAAAGCTTCTAGTTGAAATATAAATTATAAAATATTTTTTATGTTTTTTTACTTAATTAATTTTAGTTTCTAGTTGAAATATAAATAAAATTAAATTAATAAATTTAATAAATTTTAGTTTCTAACTAAAATATAAATTATAAAATATTTTTTTTTATATATTTTTTTTTTACTTAATAAATTTTAGTTTCAAGTTAAAAGATAAATTATAAAATATTTTTTTTAATTTTTTTTTTACTTAATAAATTTTAGTTTCTAGTTGAAATATAAATTATTATAAAAATATATTTAAAAAATTTTTTTTTTACTTTATTAACTTTAATTTCTAGTTAAAATATTATAAAATAATTATAAATTATTCTAAAATTATTTAAAACTTTTTTTTTAAATTTATTAGCTTTATTTTTATTAGCTTTATTTTTACTTCATAAATTTTAGTTTCTAGTTGAAGTATAAATTATAAAATATTTTTATTTTATATATTTATATATTTTTTTTTTACTTTATAAATTTTAGTTTTTAGTTGAAATATAAATTTTTATAAATATATATTTTTAAAATTTTTTTTTACTTTATTAACTTTAATTTCTATTTAAAATATAAAATAATTAAAAATTATTCTAAAATAATTAAATTTTTTTTTTTACTTTATTAACTTAAATTTTTAGTTAAAAGATTATAAAATAATGAAAAATTTTTTCTAAAATTATTTAAAATTTTTTTTTGTACTTTATTAGCTTTAAATAAAATATAAATTAAAATTTTTACTTTATAAATTTTAGTTTCTAGGTGAAATATAAATTATAAAATATTTTTTTTTTAATTTTTTTTTTACTTAATAAATTTTAGTTTCTAGTTAAAATATAAATTATTATAAAAATATATTTTTAAAAATATTTTTACTTTATTAGTTTTAATTTCTTTTTAAAATATTATAAAATAATTATAAATTACTCTAAAATTATTTAACTTTTTTTTTTTACTTTATTAGCTTTAAATAAAATATAAATTACTATAAAATAGTTTTTTTTTTTAAATTTTTTTTTACTATTTTCATTTTTACTTTTATTTATTGCTCTTAATAATAAAATAAATATATAAATTTTTTATGTTTTTTATACCG
>JBAMBR010005117.1:0-80535 GCA_037044475.1 Zaprionus obscuricornis | reverse complement strand
TTTAATTAATTATTTAATTTTAAGCACTTGAGCGCGCCGAGAGCCGCCAATGAGCTGCAGACCAAATGGCAAATGAACAACCATTGGGATTAAGTTAATAATATATGAGCTGTGACCTATCGCATGTCCACCAAATCCCCTTTATGCCCTTCCAACTCTCCTCTTCATCTTTTCCAACATTCCTTTGGCTTCCTCTTTCAATGTATAGTCCTTGTCCTTGCTATGAATTCGAGCTCTGCTCTGTTTCAGTGCTCAGCTCTGTGTCCTTGTTTCGACGCTCGGTCGCTTCACTTAATGCAGACTAATGAGACATTGTGGAACGAATTAATTTCACGCATGATTAACACATCAAATGCCAAAAGTAGCCCCCAAGTAGCCCAAAGTACATCCATGGCTATCATTCGCCTTCTATATCTTTATATATATATATATCTCTCTCTCTCTCTCTCTCACTCACTCTCTTGGTTTTAAGTGCTGCCTCTAGCAATGGGAAATATTAGAAGAAAAATGCCACATATAATAATATATTATCGTATTAATTAACGATAACTTATCGATTATCTTATCTATTATTTATCGTTGAATTATCGATAGACATTTAACAACAATAATTTAATTATGCATTTTATTTAACTATGATCGATAAGTTAAAAATTGTGCAAATTGATAACTTATCGATAACAACAGATCATCTATGAGTTAATTATTCATAATATCAAAATGATTATTTTTTTTATTAATATTTATTGACGATCAATAATTATATAAGTCGATAAATTATCGATAATAGTAGAAATTCAAAATAACTTTAGTTAATCATTAGCAAATGCTTGCCAGCTCGTGCACATCACGAGGCACGCATACAACACCAGCACTGACCCCATGACGCACATACATACAGCACACACACACACACTCACACACACATACACATACTTAGCACTTGATACTTGTCCTTGTCGTCACATTTGAACGCATGAAAAAAAAAATGCATTGCATTTTTTACTCGTCGCTTTTGTAGCTCTCGTTGCTATTTTTGTTGTTGTAGTAGTTGTTGGTGTTGTCGCTTAAAGTTGTTGCAGCTGTTGTTGTTGTTATTGTTGTTATTGTTGTAATTGTTGTTGTTGTTGTCACATTAACCCAGTTATATGAGAGATGATAACACGGAAGTGTCGTCGCTGTCGTTGGGCGAGTGTCGACACTGCAAAAACATTTTTGTTGGCCGCATAAAAACATGAAAATATATGTAACAAACTTTCTACACTTAACAAATATACACACACACAGACACACATACTCCTTCACACACACACACACACACACATGCATAGAGAAAGAGAAAGATAGAGTCATCGCATACTTAGCCATGTACTTAGAATTATATGCAAGTATTTTTTTTTAATGCTCTATAGTTAGGCAAATGCTTTCAACTTAAGCGCATTACACTTTGTTCAAGTCAATGTGAAAGCTTTAAGTTCAATATGGAAAAGCTCTTTAAGCTCATTATATCCACATTTTGTATGCATTAATTAAGCAATGTGCTTTTAGTCTTATTTCAAGTAAATATGTTGAGCTTTAAGCTAAAAAGCTTTTTAATTAATGCGCTTTATTAAAGCTTTGTAACTTCAACTCTGTAAGAAATGCTGTTAACAAATTTGAGCTATGCTTTAGGAGCAGCACTAGCTGTTTTAGCATAGTATAAGCCTTAAGTATTTAGTTTAGCTTAATTTAAGCTCATAACTAAAAGCTCATTGAAACAACAGCTTTAAGCTCTTTGTATTATTTTTTACATTATCCTTATTATTAAGCATTAATACAGCCATAAAAATAATCATATAAAAACAACAAATTGCTTTCAGTTCTCTTTCAAGCAAATATGCTGAGCTTTAAGCAACAAAAAAGCTTTTACTTAATGTGCTTTATCAATTTATTATATTTTGAACACTGTAAATAAGTCGCTGTAATAGAAATAGCTGTGCAGCACTAGCTGAAATTCTTAAAACTTAAATCTAAAGTCTTTAGTTATTGCGCTCTTTAAGCACTTTAAGCTTAAAGCTTAAATGTAATATCTTAAAGTATCTTGTACAGTAACGAGTTTGCCAGAGTTTGTAGTTTTGATATTAATTTGATATTTCAGATGACATGACATGGACATTGAAAAGTTTTTCTAACAAGCTCCATTTAACGGAAATACCATGAAGGTAAGACGATGTCAGTGAATGGCAGAGAGAGAGAGAGAGAGAGAGAGAGCGAGACTGAGGGAGTGGAGAATGAGTAGTAAAGAAAGTACACGTTGTATGGTTGTAGTGCATGCAACATTCGTATGGCATGCCAATTTGCTGTTGTTGCACGTATGCAGCGCATTCCATAGTTCAGTAATCTCAAGTACATTGCATTCCAACTTGTTTAACTTTGCACTTTAGCCTTCTACTACATTTGTGGGCGGTCGCAATGGTGACTGGGCGTGACTGCCATAGTGTGCGAGAGCGCGCGATTACAAGTGTGTGTCTATATGTGTGTCTGTGTATGTTGAAGCGTTTGACTGTGGCCTAAAGGTTGTCCAAACGAGCAGAGCCAAAAGTTGAAACAGTCATAAATGCCGTAAAGAGACTACAGACAGACAGACCGAGAGAGTGAGAGAGAGAGAGAGAGGTGAGTAGACTAAGAGAAAGAGAGGGAAGAAAAAGAAGCTTACAAAAAAATGACCTAGTCGCACTTGAAAAACTGAGCGACTGCTGTTGTGTATAGTGTTGGATAATGCTGCAGCTCTGCTTAACGCCAGGGAATTTTAGGTCCAGAGAAGAAATAGCAGTTGCAGATGCTGATGAAGCTTAGGCATATCGAGCTATATAGAGACTTCTAGATATACAAGCATAAACACATATTTACTCTCTATATATATTTATATCTATAACTCTTGATATTACTGTAAGAAAATAAAAAGTAAATGTAAAAAAATAAAATAAAGAAGAAAAAAATTAGCTATAAAATATTCAAAATTTTGTCATAGTAAAGAAAAAAAAATGCAACAAAATGCCGCTGGGCTGTTGGTCTATATGTGCTAATGTTGGTGCGTTTTATAACACTGGCAACATTTTCATTTTATGTTTCGTGTTCTATTTAATTATGTAAGTAGCTTTATTTATAACAACTGCGACGCTTTGGCCTGCTTTCAAATTAGCATACGGTGCGGCGAGGCGTGCAAAAAAGGATTAAAGCCTGACGAAAATCAGACAACATTAACATTGAGGATATGTGTATGTGAAGTATGTGTATGTGAGTGTCTGTGTGTGTGTGTGTGTAGTGTGTGGTGTGTGGTGTGCGGCGCACGTTAATAAGAAATCAAATAGCCAATGGCAAATATTCAATAAATTTCGGTTTAGTAGTCACGTGCGAGGCAAGTGCGAACACGTACGCAGGTCACTGCAACTGATGCCACAAGGACAGGCTGAAGAAAGAATACTTGGAGAAAGAGATACACGGGACGAGAGAGATAGATAGAGAGTGTGTGACTGTCAGAGAGAGATAGAGAGAGAGAGAGACAGAGAGAGGTTGGAGAGAGTCAGTGTGTATGCTACGTGGACTCAGGTGCAAAGGTCCTGAAAAGTGTGCGCCACATCAATTCTTGTCCTGACCAACTGCCCCTGAAACAGACAACAAATTTTTTGCTCGCTATGCTGTGACCACTATGTAGCAGCATGGTGGCTTGGTGGCATGGTGGCATGGGGCATGGCTGCACGTAGCACGTGCTGCATTGAGAAGAACCTCCAAGCGACGAATTTCACGTGGACGATTGAAATTGTTCGTGGCAAGTGGATAAGTGGACATTAATCAAAATAAATATGAGAAACGTGTTGAAATACGAGAAGATATACTCACACACACACATACACACTCTCGTACACACACACACACACATAAACGTGCCCATTTTTGTTAACATTTCTAGTCATAAGTGATACGCACATGATAAGTGAAACTGATATTCAAATTGTGGCCACTTATCGCTAGCAATAAAAACACAAAAAAAAAAAAATGGCTAAAAGCAACGCCACTTAATGGCAATAAAAAAAAGGCAAATTAGCCACTAAACTGTTTTGTGCCATGTTTGTCATGCATATCTGCAGCTAAAAGACAAAAAAAAACTTGATGCTAATTAAAGAAAACAAGTAAGAAAGCAGTAGTCGAAATGTGCTTGACTATCAGATACCCGGTATCCAGAAAAAACTAATTGTCTTCCGATTTTTGGGTTATGTTAGATTTCAGAAGATGCAAAAAACAAACTAGATCTGCCTAAAACTTATAGAAACAGTTTCCAAAAATGTTGAGTTATAGTTTTAGTTATCCAGGAAGTCTTATGTACAGAGGGACGGCCATTCGCACATACGTACATGGTCAAATCGCGCTTTATAGAGTCTATCAAGCCATCTTGAAAACGTAACAGACATTTGATACTGTAACAAAGTTTATTTAAACCTCTGTATCCTATAGGTACTTCCTATAATTATTTTATTTAAAGATTTTCCTTGAAATGTTCAGCTAGAATTTAAGTTCCAAAATTTCATTAATTTTATATATTTCAATTTTTTTTTTTTATTTTCTTATATATGTATATTTAATTTTTCCTTGTTTCAGTTATTCGTTTTTTATAATTCTTAAAATTTTTTTTTTGTGCATTTTTTTCTTTTCGGATATAAATCCAATCGTAATTATCTCACTTCATAGTCATCCTATAACTTTCTAATACTTTCTACAACTTATGCTTATATCTTTTTCTCTCTTTCTCTCTCTCTCTCTCTCGGTATCGCTATCTCACTCTATTTTTTGGATAAACTTCTGTAATAACGTGTTAAGTCAACGTGTTTCTCAACATTTTGTTGTTGTCTACTTCTTTTACTCTCACTTTTGCTGACTTTTTGCATTACGATTCGATTAGCACACGCATCATTTGGCGACCGCATTAAAATTCAAAATTCATTTCTATAAACTTGAGTTGAAAAAAAGAAGCAAAATAACAAAAACAAAATATACGAAAATAGAAAACAGAAAACCGAGAACCAAAAACCAAAAGCAAAAAAAAATGAAAAGTGAAAAGGAAAAAGAAAAAGAATTTTATGTAATACATCAAAGTTCAAAGTGAGGTCAAAGGGACGTCATGGCATCGGATGTTTTCTCGGTTTTCTCTACATTTTTTTTTATTTTTTGGGTGTTGTAAAAACTTCTAAACAAATTATGCATGAGAAATTCAATTTGCATTTATTTTGCAATAATTTCATATCGGCTCAAAATATCAACAACAACAACAATAACAGCAGCAGACAAACAACAATAATAACAACAAGAACTTGACATGCAAAAGAAAAACACGCATTGAAAATGTAAATAACTGAAAGATACGAAGGTTGCCCTAGAAAGTGAGAGCATACAAAAAGTCAAAGATGAAATAGGCTAGTCAAGGTGCGATAGAGAAAGAGAAGAAAGGATGCTTGCAGAAACATTGGGTAGAACTTTTACTTTTATTGACTCAGCATCCAAGTTGCTTGCGCTGCGCTACCCTGTGTAAAAAAAAAGGAAAAACAAGTGTATGAAAAGCTCATTAAAGCTTGTCAAGGAGCTTTAATTACATGCGAAAGCTTTCATCTACAATTAAATATTAAAATCATGTCACATTAATATTAAACATGAAGCTTTAAAGCTCCTTCTGAAAAGCTCTGCACAATTTAAAAGAAAGCTTCACTTTAGCAACTTTAGCAGGCAAACAGAATTGATTAATTTATTCACATGCTCGTGAGTATGTAGCGCAGCTTCAAAAATCGACTGGCAAACAGACAACATCCTCCAAGTGCCGAAAACAGCCGATGCCAAAGGATCTCTTCAACAAAGAGGAGCAGTACGAAGACGACAGAGAAGAAGAAGAAGAGGCACAGCCACAACGGGAAAGCAAAAAAAAATAGCAGAAAAAAAACTTTTTCAATATTTTACGAATCAGGTGTTTCCTGTCGAAGTTTCCGCTTAAGGACACGCACACGAAAATTGGCGTGGGCAGAAGAGTGAAAGAGAGAGCGGGAGAAATTCAGTAAGAGTGGGAGAGAAGGAATGAACGGAGCAGGGGAATAAACGTTGAAATGCCGAGAGGCAGACAGACAGCACGTAAAAATAAAATTTAATGAAATGTAACTGGATATGCCACACACACAGCGCGCGAGAGAGAAAGGGAGTCAATGAGAAAGAGTGAGGAAGAGAGAGAGAGAGAACAAGTCAAAAGGGGGCATTGGTGGCAAGGTGCCTTGTGCATTGGATGGACAGACAAACAGACAGAAAGAGAAGAGAAGTAGAGCAAGCGAGACGGGGAAGAAGACAGGGACAGGGACAGAGACTGGGACAGACAGGTAGAATGTCAAAAAGCCTATTTAGCATATATTTACTGGCAGAAACGAGGGAAAAACGAGGCCAGAAAAACGAAAAAGTTTTTTTTTTTTTTTTTTTGTAAAAAGTAAAAAAAAAATAACACACAAAATATATAGGAAAATCCCTTTCAAGAGGCAAACAAAGGGGCAAGAAAGAGACAGAATTGCCGCTGCCGTTGCTGCTGCTGCTGCTGCTGCTGTTGCTGTCATTGGAAATATTATAAATCATGTGCTACATTAGACAAGCCGACGACGCTCTGGTGGCTTCTGCAAATTGCCATAAAATTTATAGAACAAATACAAATAGCCAACGATAGACAGACAGACAGACAGACAGACAAACAGACAAACAGGCAGAGAGCCACAAAACAATGTGAAGAAACATTGGAAAGAGAAATGCAGCAAGAGTTTATACAGGATTTTTGAAGTGCTCAAGTGCTAAGAACACTTGTGGCTTAAGAATTCAACTATTTGCAAATGAAAGCAAAGAAAAGTAAAAGGGAAAGCAAAGAGAAAGTTGACGAAAAAGACAACAGCAACTTTAATATTTTTCAATTCTTAAATTGACTTTAAAAACAAAAAAAAAAAAGAAAGTAAAAAACAAGTAAAAAAGCAATGGTTGAATGTAGGATACTCGGCATCCTAACTTTCATGTTTATGATTTGATCAGGAGCAAATATGCACATATTGTTAGCTTCACATTGTTAGCTTTAAAATTATGCTTGCAGTGTGCCGTTCCAAAGGGTTATATTTCATTTCTGGAGACATTGGGAGGCATGACAATATTCAAAAATAAACTCCATTTATTTGTCACTAATATGAGCACTTTGGACATCCTAGCTCATGCAGTCTCTGAGATCCAGATACTTAAACGAACTGAAAGTTTGGTCATCCGAACAGTAAGGGCTTTTATCTAGTAGATTATTGATGCTGAGCAAGAATATGCTATGTGGGATCTACCTCGCCTCCTCAGGAATGTTTTATAAATTTCTTTTTGTCATACAGTTTTTATATACTCTGCGTCCTACGGATATTAGATATAAAAAGTTGGCATTACATAAGTCTAGTGAGAAATACGCAAAACTCTGTCACTAAAAAAGTTAGATATAAGAAATATGTTAAATATTTACATGGATAATTGACAAATTAGCAATTGCAGAGAAAATCAAAGATTTTGATTCGTTTTCTGTAGTTTCCTTTATAAATTGATTATACAATTATTTGGAGTAACTTGAGCTTTTATTGAATTATGCATTTATTCAAGTCTCAAATCTCAACTATTAATCTGATGTCCTTTTACTTAATTACATCAATTGGCTCTCAGTCCTTTGATGGTGTCACTAAAGTTATGCGTTCAGGATATTTGCAAGTTTTTGGTTTACCGCAAGAAATTTTGCAATTTGTTGTTGTTATTTTTGTTGCTGTTGTTGTTGTTACAGTTGTTGTTGCTGTTGCTGTTGCTGTTGCTATTGCAGTTGTTGCTGAGAATGCTTGAAGCACACGCATTCGACGTGATTTCTTTCTACCTACAATGCTCACACTTTCATTTCCTTTTTTTCCCCTTGTACTCACAGAGCACAGTGCACAATGCTGTCTTCCCTGCTGTTGGACTGTTTGAGCTGCTCTGAGCTGGCACTTTGTAAAGCTCTTGTCACGGCAGGCACGGCACGATAGCAACTGCAATTCAATTGTTTGTTTCCTCGACTTCTATCCAAGCGTCTCCGATGCCCGTCTCTCTGTTCTACCTCAGCCATCTCACTTTGTTGGCCCCGTTTCCGTTGTGGCGTCTTTGGCCAAAAAATGTTTGAACTTCTTTTCCCCGACAGCAATTTGCGGCGAAAATTGTGATTTGTTGTTGAGCGCTCGCGCGATTTTCATCAGCTGTCGTCGACTATAGTGAGAGAGAGTGAGAGACAGAGAAAGGTAGAGAGGTAGAATCGTCTGTCCTATGAATCGTACTATGAGTTCTATAAGTTCTGCGACTCGTCATCGTCATCGTCATCGTCGTCCTTTGGCAGCTTTGCATTTTTGTTCAGATACTTATCACACAGTTTTGGCAAAATGCTGCACAAAGTTTTGCTTAATAGCCTGGAAGTTTTTAATGAAATGCTTTTGCTTTTGCCTTATACCCTCTCCCTTCGTCCCTTATCCCTTGCTCCTATTTCTGTCGTTGGCCCTGTCCTATGGTCATATCGAGTCTTAAAGACGACAAGCTTAGACTTGAACTGAAACTGAAACTGAAACGTAGCTAAATCTAAAACCAAAACCAAAGCAAACAGACGACGCCATCGCCTCGAATGACCCTTATCAAGTGACCCAAGTCAAAAGTAGAATTCCGAAATAAAAAAAAATCAAAAAAAAAACAAAAAATAAAAAATGAAATAAAAATAGAAAATGTAAAAGTAGAATATGGAAATAAAAAAGAAAATGAAAAGGTAAATTGTGAAATGTGAAATGTCACACTTGAATTTTTGCTTTATTAAAATAATATCAAGTACTTTCCATAATCAAAAAATACACACAAAAACACATCAGTAGGAGGACTAGAGTGTGCTCGACTTTAAGATACTGGATACCCAGCAAAAATTTAAAATTGCATAATTTTTATGTTTATTATCCGATCTGGAATAAATTATTTTATTGAAATATTTTTAAGGGAGCGTTGCCAAAACCCAAAACAAACTTGATCTAATTACAACTAATACAAGCATTTTCCAAAATTTGGAGTCTCTAGCTCTTATACACTCTGAAATCCTGATATTTTATTAGACACACAGATGGGCACCCGAAAAAACTGACAGATGGATATGGTTCTATTGACTCGCCAGTTGAACTCAAGGAATAATAAATATAATTTAAAGCATCTGTCACGCCTCCTTACAATCGTTACACACACACACCTTCATATGGTAGTGTCACAAAGTCAGGAAACACTCAATACCCAATGGGTACCGGATATAAAAAGGTAAACAGATTGTTGTCTCACACTCCCAATGGGAGCTCTCACTTCTCCAACACACTCACACTCACACTCCAACTGCCCTTTTGCACTATGTAGTGTCTTGCTTGTCCTTTTGTCCTGTCCTTTCTGACAGCTGTCTGCCATACTTAGCTGGCAGACAAAAAGATTAAATGTTTACTTTCCTTTGGTCAAGAAAATTAATTTGCTTTCGCATTAAGTTTGATTTTAATAAAGTGTCGTCGGTATTTTTTTTTGTTTTTTATTTATATATATATATATATTTTTTTTTTGTTGTCGTTGTGTAGAATGGAAACTTAATAAACCAACACTTGCTATAGTTAGTGATGTCTCTCTGTGTGTATGTGCGTGTGTGTATGTGTTTGTTGAACATTTGTCATTTGCGCCAAGTATGCAGTATTCTTTACTTGTTGTTGTTGTAGCTCATGGCAAACATGACAGCACACATTAATTTTCCACACTTTACTTTTTTTTTTGCTGGTCCTGTTGGTCGTTTTTCGCTTTCGTCTCTGTCTGTTCGGTAATTAAAAGCGAAAGTGTTTGACGCCACGAGACACAAAGAACAGCAACACCAACAAGAACTGGCAAAAGCACCCAAAGCAGCAGCAAACAATGCTCATTACTTTGCACACCCCTGCCAAAAATAAAAAAAAAAATACCAGAAAAAAATACCAAAAAGACTGACCCTTTTGACGCGCAACACCAATTTCGAGGACAATGAAGTGTGTCGCAGGACCTTGTAATGAAGTCCGCTTGACTGCACAATGCCCTAACGCAAGTTTTAAGAATGCAATGAGAATGCCAAGTGTATGATCATCATTCTCTGTCATTATCTCAATAACTGTGTCAGACCAAACCGAATAGAGATGCTGCCAGAGAAATATGACAAGTATTGAAATAGAGTTGGAATATTTGTATTGAAATCTGTAATATATCTCATAAATATTTCACGCGGTCATAGGTATGGCATGTGAATATAGATATGGCCTGTAATTAGTGATATGGATTGTGGTCATGGATATGGCGTGGGGGTCATAGATATGGCATGTGGCCATGAATTTGGAGTGGTGTCATAGATATGGCATGTGATCATGCATATGAAACATATTCATAGGTTTGACACATAGTCATACATATGACAGATAGTCATACATATGACAGGTAGCCATAATATATATGGCATAGATAATATACATTGTCATAGATATGACACATAGTCATATGAAACTTCATCAGGAGTATGTCACTTGATCATAGGTATGATCCATGATCAGGAATATGACACATTATCAAAGATATTGTAAATGGTCATAGATATGACACATTGTCATACATATGATATTACAAATTATTGATATGACACTTAATAAATGATATATGCATAAATATGACACTAGAACATTGACATATGCATAGATATGACAACCGAAAAGTGATATAAGCATAAATATTGGAATTTTCCAAGAACTAATTTCAAGCACATGTTACTTTAGCATGTATCAAACATCATCATACAAGTGATATGCTCAATTTGATTGCTCTACACTATAACGGCGGCACTTATTACTAAGGACTCAGTTAAGAAGTAGAGCTTAACAAGAAGTTCACTTGCTGTTAGATTTATGATGGCCTCATTAATTATGGTCCAGCACCCCACAAGAGAAGAGAGAAAGAAAAAAAAGAATGTGAATGAATGAAAGAAAGAAAAAGTTGTAGAAGAAGCCTCCGGGCTCAGTAAAAGATGGCGCTTGTCGCACTTGAAACTTGCAATTAAATGGGGCAAATGCGGCAGGCAAAGGAAGTCGCGACACGCAAATCAACATAAATTGCAGAAGCTTGCAATGTGTTCGCGTGTGTGTGTGTGTGGCATGAATGTGTTGTTGGCATTGGAATCTAATACTTGCATCGAGTATATTAAGAAGAAGCTTATAGATTCTAGTTATCTGGCCATAAAATGTTGCCAAGAGCCGAAAATGGATTGTGGCATTTGGCACGCGCGACAGTCAATTCGCATATAAATCCAAATATTCCTCGTTGCCAATTTGCCAAAGCTGAAAAGCAATTTTTATGGCCTCGTAAGACAATATGTAACGGAGAAAGAATAAAGAGAGTGAGTGAAAGAAATGGAGACACAGGGAGAGTGAGAGAGTGAGTTTTGAGAGAAGAATAGTAAAAGTAGCAGGGAGTCTGACAAATTCATTAATTCCGGCAGTCGGCAGTCGACTGTCGGCAGTTGGTAGCTGGTACTAGGCAAGTTTTCTAATTAAAACAACAAACAAATGGCCAGAGACAGAGACAGCAATACAGCTAGAGACAGTGAAAGAGATAGATATAGAGTTGGAGAGACAGAAATAAAGCTAGTATAATAACAATACATATGGAAATCCAATTGGCATTGGACGAGCATAGTAGCTAAAGCCACAAGCTGCCTTTTTCCACTACACACAACACATGACATATATATTATATATATACATCGAATATATATATATATATATAGTATATATATAAATATGTATATGTATATAAATATATATGGAGCATATCTGTGGACCGGAAACTGTCTGGCAAGATGCTAATTCGGTTAAAAACTTTTGTCGTCAAGTTTCCAGCAACTGAATCTCCACAACTCAACTCATCTCCTGCATGCCTCTCTCCCACTCTCTCTCTCTCTCTCTCTTCCACTCTCTCTGTCTCTGTCACACTGACTCATTCAGCCAGTCAAGCATCCAAGTTCAGTCAGTCAGTCAGATAGCATGGCATAAACTTCACTTGTCCTACGTCCAGCATAACAGTTACCTCTCTCTGCCTCTCCCTTTCTCTCTCTCTCTTTCTCTATTCGTGCTGCTCATCGTTTCTGGCATTGTTATGCGGCGCATGCAAATTGATGCGGCAGCTTCATCATCAACTTCATGTGATATGCATCAGTTTGCCAAAAATTGTTTGTTAAATATGCAATCCGTCCACAACCCTTTATCATTCAACCAGTCAACCAACCAACCAAGTATGCCATGCCACGCCCCACGCCCATACACCCATACGCCTGTCACTGACCATGGCATCATTTTAAGCAAATTTTCAACTTTATTATTTCTACTATTTTACTAGATTTAACTTTTCACATTCAACCTTCAACATTCAACATTTGCCATTTGTTATTATCTCTCACAATATTAATAAGTCAAATATTTGTTGAATTAACATTATTTTAGTGAAAGTCTAAGTTTTAGTTGCTTGCATTAAATACAAGAGAGAGAGAGAGAGAGAGAGAGAGAGAGAGAGAGAGAGAGACAGAGAGAGAAAGAGAAGAGAGAGCAGCATTAATAGATTATGTCTATAAGCATCTTGCATAAACAGTTTGTACTTATGAAGCGAAGGCGTTTAAGCTAGAACAATGGAAGTTTGTTTTATACACCCGGCATTCATTACAAATGCTTGAAATCGGGTATGCACTTTGTTTGTCTAATCTTTGGAAATTGAGGTTGTATGTTGAACGAGAAGTCAACTCGGACTAAAATCTTTCTGAAGCTGCTCTCATATTTATCTGATGAGCTTGAAGCTTATACTGTCTACATACATTCTCAGTCTGTTCCTATATCTGCCTGATAAGCTACAATCCATTCCTGGTTATATATTTTCTCCACTTGCTCTCAGTCACTGTCTTCATTATAACAAAAATTCAACAATCTCCAAACGATAAAGATATATATTATAATATTCCGGGTGATTTATAGTCATGTATAGTCTAAACTTGAACATTTCTTAGTTGGATTTCATTTGGAAATCAAACATATTTTGAATATGGATTTACTTGTATTTGTTATATGCATAGACAAAACTTAAACACAAAGTAATTTGAGCAAGAGCAAAGACATGCAGAGACATGCAGAGACTTGCAAAGACCTGCAAATACTTGCAAATACTTGCAAAGACTTTCAAGCTCTTAGCTGCGCTTGAAAGGCATTAAATATATATTGACAGAAAGAGAGAGAGAGAGAGACAGAGATACAGAGAGAGCTAAAAGAAAGTGTGAGAAATAAATGAACGAAATATCTTAAAGTTTCTATGAATTTAACTATTTGATGATAACTAAAATTCTGCAGGATTAAAACGAATTTTCCCTTACCTAAAAATATATCTATGTATATCTATTTATATCTGCTGTTATCCAAAAAAAAAAAATAAAGCATCAGAACAAAGTGCTCGACTGTAAAATATCCTGTATTCATGTGCTGAAAAGAAACGGATAAACCAGAAAAACCGAAAGTTGCATAACTTCCAAGTTTAGCATCCGATGCAGACTAGAATTTTCACAGATCATTCAATGTTATTAGCGTGCCAAATTTGAAGAACGTATCATCTTGGACATTTTCTGATACTATAAAGTCATTATACGCGCTACATCCTAAGTGTGCCGGGTATAAAAAATAATCTGCAAAATAAAAATGTTGTTTGACCTCGATTTGGTTGCTTTGAAAGTTGAACCCCAACGAATTGTTGATTGAAGTTGATTGAGATTGAGAATGTTAATCAACGAATGTGTCTCATTTCGTATTTGAAGAAAACATTCGCTAGATGGCGCTGCATAGTATTGAATAGGAGGCGTTTAATTCTCACACTCTCTATCTCTCTGTCTCAGTGTCTCTTGGCATAAGCCCTCAGAGCTAAACGACTAAACATTTATTTTGCTAATAATTTATTTATATGCCTGTCAATATACATGTAGCATGTAGCATGTAGCATGCCCCCTCGAGGCATTCAATTTGCTGAAATAAGCAGAAAAAATAGAAATGCAGACGAATAAGAATAAGAACAAGAGCAATGGCAAGAGGGAGAGAGAGAAACAGCGAGAAGTAGAGTATGAAAATGTTAAGAAGATGTGAAAGAAGAAGACAACGAATTGATTTGGTTTATGAACGTCAACACGATGCCGCAAACGCAACGCAACACAACGCGACGCGACGCAGCAACACAACACAACGCAACGCAAGGCAAACGCGACACGATTATTATGCACCCTCGTCATGGGTCGAGACACACAGCGTGTGGCATAGAGTCAGTGACTCATATCATTATGCCGCATGTCCTGCGGCGCCACGCGCTCAGCACAGTTGCGTTGCCCGCAACTCTCACAACTTGCACACACACACACCTCTCGCTCCCTTGCCCAAACCACAATGCTTTGATGCCACTTGCCACTGCACACTTGCCCCATGTTTACGTGGGGCTCGCTTCTTTTTTTTATACATCTTTCTACATCTTCATACACTTGAAATGAGCTTATGAAGTTTCAGCTGTAGTTTGCAACCAGATCGAGCTACTATAATATATAGAAAGAATAGAAAAAAAATATCATTGAATATTGTAGAGTATCAATAATTCTATTTGCCGCACTTGACTTTTTTTTTGCTGGTTTTATTTTTTTTGATATGTCTAGTGCCAAGGAAAAACCGCACTCGATTTCCACATGAATGAAGCAAGAAGCAGCACAGACGAACGGCGAGCAGCACAACAAACAAGACGACAAGCTATATCTATCTCTCTTTCTTGCTCTTACTTTATCTCTATCTCTTTCTTTGTCTCTGTCTCTGTCTCTATCTCAGTCTCTATCTCTAGCTACCTGTCTGCCAGTCTACCAGTCAGTCAGTCTGTCTCTCATCTTCATCTTCATCTTCATGCTCATTCTCATCTTTATTCTCATTCATTCAATACTCTATGCTATCCATTCTCTCATTCCACAAACATTTGAATCCCAATTTCTCTTCTTGTTGTTGCTGTTGCTGTTGTTGTTTTTGTTGTTGTTGTGTTTGCCTCATTGATTAATGCGTAAATATGCGCTCCATCTTTGTGAGTTTTGTTCTGTTTGTTGTCCTGCCTTTGAACTGTCTTTTGCTCTTCAATATTTTTTTTTTCACAAATTTTTTCACTTCTTCCTAACTTTAAGTTTCGCCGAAAGTCGATAAAGCTATGCTACATTTTTTTTTTGTTTTGTTTTGTTTTTTTGTTTTTTTTGTGTGTCCCAATAAGATTTAATCTTAATACAATCGTAAAATATTGAATGTATGTGTTTCCAGACAGTTAAGTTGTTTTCACAGTTGATGCTTAAGTGATTCAATGCTTCATCCAAGGATCTAAGGATCTATTCAAGTTTTTAGCACAGCATTTTTTCTGGCATTTTGTCAGTTGAATGTTGAATATGTTGTTTTTTTTATGCTCTTACTGAGGGTATATTAATTTAGGCATGGATTTTGTAACGTGGCAAATCACATAAATTATATATACATATTTCTGAGTAGCATTAACAGCAGACTTCAAGTCTGGTTGTCGGAATACCTTCGATCCGTCAATTTCCACGATAGCTAGTCGCTCGATTTTAAAGTTATCTCAATGAAAGTTGGTATACATACTCTTAAGGCTTATAAGCTGAATATAAGTCGGTACCGACCAGATCGAACTACTATAACATATAGCTACAATCGGTGAAAAATGGAGTGGAAATGCAGGATATCACTTTGGTGACGAGTCATAAGTCTCAGATAAATTTAGTACATATAAGACAACTATATCTTACAGCCAGCATAGGAATTTTTGCATGGAAAATTCTTTGTTGAAGCCTGCAGGACTTTCACTTTATTATTTCCACTTATAAATATGCTGAAAACATGCTTTAAACTCTTAATTATATAGCTTGAGTATATTATTATATATTCTTGTATTTTTTATTCATTATACAATTTCTAGAACTTTCATTTCAATTTTAATAAATTTTTTAAATTTTGCAAAATTTTCCATGTAAATGGTTAAAGTTTATTTACAATTTTCAACGCGCATCAAGCTTTTGATAATGACATACAAAATATGTTTGATAATTATCTAAATCACGTAACTTTCAGACACACAAACGGACAGACAGACAGACAGACAGACAGGCAGGCAAACAGACAAACAGACAGACGTCGCACCCCTTTAACAGCTGTTGGCGGCAGCACAAGCTGCTACAATCCTCAAACCAATTGCCATCATAAACAAGTTGCTTCTTGTCGTGCTTCACATGCAACGACGACGCGACGTGTCAGGCAACAAAGTGTTAATACACTCGACACACCTGTAAAAATGTGAAATGTGTGTGTGAGTGTGTGTTTGTGTGAAGAGAGAGAAGAGAGGAAGTGTAAAGCTTGATGAGAGCAAGAGATGGAGGGAAAAATGTTGGAACTGAGGGCAGACAGTTGACGGTTCATAAGCATGTGCACATGGCAGCGATTACGTAACGCGACAGGTGCCATCAATCATATTTAGGGCAGAGACTGAGAATCACTCTCACACTCATACACACATATATACAGACAGTTAAGTCATGTGTGTTGAGGCCAGGCCAACAAGATAAATGGCCAGATTTGTTGTCATTTTTGTTGTTGTTGTTATTGTTGTTGTTGTGGCATTTAACATTTTTAAGTAAGTGGTTAACTGGTCGCATTTACTAAGAAGAGAAGCAAAGAAACGCGTACACTGTGCGCACACACGTTAATGAAGCTAAACGTTTATTTCATTTTATTTTATTGATTTATAATATATAAGTATTTATGTATACGTATATATGTATATATACATTATTATTATTTTTTATAATATTTAATATTATTTATTTATATTATTTTGAATTTTATAAGTAATTATATTCAATTTTTTATTTTCTTAATTTATATTATTTATTTATTTTATTTAATTTATTTTCTTATACATTATTTTATTTAATTATTTTATAAAAATTTATTTTTTATATATTTTTATATATTTAAATATTTCGTTATTTCTTCAAAATTATCTTTTTTCTTTTTTATTTATTTTTCAATATTTATTTTCCTTTTTAATTTATTTTATTTTATTTATTGATTATTATATATTTTTTTCTTATTTTAAAATATTTTTGAATTTTTACTTGTCAGTTATATTTTTATTTTCCGCAACTGTTTTTTATTTATTTATTTAATTTATTTATTCATTTTTATTAATTTAAAATTTTTTCAATTTATTTATTTTATGAAATTGTTAAAATAATTTATTTTTTTAAACTTTACATGATTTATTTTCTTACTTTAATTTATTTAATTTTATTATGTTATTTTTTATGTAATTTAATTTTTAGAATTTCCAATTCGTGAAATAAAATCAACATGAAACTTTTTATAATAATTAGCTGCAAGAAATTTTTCAGAATTTTAGCAGTTGTAAAATGTTATTCTAGCAATTTTCCAACTATTTTCATTAAAATTTCAAAATTTGAAATTTAGATTTCGACTTGAAGTTGTAAGCGTAAGGCAAAAGATAATTAGTTGCATTCCATTTGATGAAATGGCAAAAATCATTTGGTCATTGAGAATGAAATGGTATGAAACGACATGGAAAGAAATGGAATGGAATGGAATGAAGAGAAATGTAAAGAAATGAGTGCGAGATAAGTTGAAAACAATTTCTTATGTGGGATTTACGCAGAGCCCATGGCCTGAAATTGAAAACGAGCCAAGCCAACGGGCAAGTATTTAGGGCGAAGGAAAGGAAGAGGAGAAGCAGGAGGACACAACGAAGTCGGGTTAAAGAATGAGTAAGGCAGTTGCTGCTGATGATTGCCACGACAGCTCCATATACTAGCTCTATAGCTCTAGCTACATTCTATCTTGATAGTGCCGCCGGATTAAGCAGCAAAACGCATGAACTGACTGTTGTATATGTTAAAAGAGGGGTAAGTGTGGCAAAGAGACGAGAAGCTATCTATATATATATATATATATATATATATATATATATATATATATATATGTGTGTATGTGTCTATTTGTTGTTAAGAGCGGTAGAGAATTGGTAGAGCAAGCGTGGGTTTCAGTTGTTGGTCGATGCTTAAGGGCAAAGTAACGAAAATAACGCAAAGCTGCAGCTGAAGCACAAGGATTACGAAAGGATTCGTTTCTAACGAGATTGACAACAAACCGCAATGCCATCTCCACACACACAAACACACACACACACACACATATATAAACATACATGTGCCGAGTCTGGGTGTTGCGTTTTTATTTGTATGTTTCTATACTCTACTTTTCATATTCAGCTGCAAGTGGTATTAACTTTTATTGCATATAGAATGTAACCTGCTGAAAAATGCATATACATTGTAATGCAATTTTCAGTAGGTGAATAAATTTTTGTAAATATTTGCTTTCACTGAAATTTCAATTAATTATCTTTACTGCTGATTCACAGCTTCAACATGTTGCAGCGATAGTTTTCAATTATTTATAAATAAAACTGGTTTATAAAATTTTAAAAAAATTTCTATAATTTTTTATAGAAAGAGTTTTCTGCTTATTCTCCAACTAATATTCCATTGTAACCCAATATAGTTTATAACATTTTGTTAGAGTATTTTGATTTGAGTGCGCATCAAATGCATTTTTTGTATAGTTCATGCTCTCTCTCTCTCTCTCTCTCTCTCATTTTCTCTTTCACTCTATTGATATGAACTGTGTATATGGGATATAGTATATATATACTATATAGCATACTATATATGCCTTATTCTGCAAACAAAGCAAATTTCACCCCATAAAACTAAAACGTTGGATTTAATTTTGCAAAATAAACATAAAAATCGTTTTGCTATCTTCTTTTATTTATTTTTTTTTTTACTTCTTCTCTTCTGTTCTTTGTTTTTTTTTTTTTTTTTTTTTTTGTTTTGTCTTATGCTTTTTCATTTTGTTTTTCTTCTTGTCAGACTTTTTTGCTTGTTTCTGCTGCCCCTTAATTTTTTTTTCTTTGTTTTTGGGACTTTTGCACTGCGTTTGGCTGCTGCATATCTTCATCAACATCTTTGGCAGAGCGAAGCTCTTAACTGTGTAAGTATTTGGCATTTCATTTGTGCCACTAGCTTTTACGACACTATATCTCTCTCTCTCTCTCTCTATTTTCATCTCTCTCATTCACTCATTCTTTCTTTTCTTTTCTCTTCCTCTCTTTCTCCATGCTAGTCTAATTCGCTTTTCGGACTTGATATAATGCATCAAAACTAATTCAAAGCCAAAGCAAACTTGACTAAATTCGGGCTAAAAAAAATTTGTACCGAAAGCAAACTGAAGAGATACCCTGTAATTAGCTATGCTAGTTACTTGAGAAAAAATCATATCATTCGTCTACTTTTTTGTAATATTTCTGTTATATTTAAATTTTTATATTTCATAATTTTTATTTTTATTTTTAATTTTTATATTTCTATATATATTTTATATTTGATATTTATTACATTTATTTTTTATTTTTATTTTTTTATTTGTTTATTTTAATACATTTTTTTGAATTATATTTTTACAATTCAACTGCTTCTGTCTTGCTAGTATTTTATTTTTTTTTTTTATTTTATTAAAAATTGTTATTTTTTATTATATTTTAAAATTTTACACAATTTATTTTCTTGAATTTATTTTATTTATTTATTTCTTATATTTCTATTTTAATTTTTTATTTTAATTAATTTTAATTCATTTTCAATTTTATTTTATTTTTTTTAATATTTTCTACATTTAATTTGCTTGTTTTACAGGGCATCGAATGATGAATGAAAAACGTAGCGAAATGAATAGAAATTCATTATTCATTTGCCTGCTACGACAACAACAACAATAACAATAACAACAACAAGAACAGTAACTGCAACAACAACAATAACAACAACAACAAACAAGAACAAACAACAAAATCAAATAGAAAATGCAAATAATACAAATACAAAAACAGTTTGTAGGGCTGCTGTTAGGGCGTGGCACAGAAAAAAAAGGGGCATCTAAACGGAAGTTTGCGGTGTTCAAAATCGTTTTTTGAGTTTTCTCATTTGTTGTTGATGTTGTTGTTGTTATAGCTGCTGTTGCTGTTGTTTGGTAAAAAAGTTTTCTAATTAAAACAACAACTGACAAACGCAAATTGTCAACGTATTTGTACACACACACACACAATAAACACAACAAACACAACAAACACAACAAACACAACAAACACACACAACATACACACATAGAGCAGATATAGACAGATATATTTGCGAACTGCAAAATGCTTTGTTAGGCAACTTGCACAAAGCTGTTGAAGAACAGACAGAGATAGCGAGAGACAAAGAGAAAGGGAAGGTGATAGAAAAAGATAGCAATAGAGAGACATAGAGTACTTTCTGGCATTGCCTCACTCTCACTCTAAGCGCTGCCCTTGGGACATTTGGGCGGCGTTGCGCCGCTGGTCGCGCTATGAGCAGCGATAGAGCTAGAAGAAGAAAAAGAGCTAAAGGGAAAGAAAAGCAAGCGAGGATGGCATTGGCAAGTGATGCGAGGGAGAAGGGGATAGAAATACAGCAGCTCTTGTTGTTAGCAGTTGTTAGATTAGTTTGACTTTTTTGCTCCTTTCGCTCCGCACTTTGCTTTTTGCCAGTTGTCAAAATGTAAATGCGCAACCAGCCGATGAGAAGATAGAGAAAGAACCAAAACACACAAACACACACACACACACACAGAGAGAGGGCAAGAGAGAGAGACAGAGAGCAAAAAGAAGTGTGTGCGGAAAAAGTGCAGTAAAATATGGCAGAGCGACCAGTAACTGAAGAGAAGGCAGCGTCAAATTGTCGGTTGATGATGCTGTGCGAATGTCACTAGCCAAAAAAAAAAGGATCAAGCAATTGTTTGCATGTAAATTACCTACAACAACAAGAACAAAAAATGAGAGAAAAAAAAGAGCTACACAGCGCGACAACTAAAACAACAACAACAAGAAAAGCAAGAACAAAGCAAATGTACACAAACATTTGTATTGTTTATCCAAGCAAAAATTAGCAGCGACGGTTTTTTTTTTATCCTACATTCATTTGTTCGCTTTGATTTCGTTTGGATTTTTTGACAATTTAATGACAAATTTTAAATAAAAATAATTAAGAAGAAAGAAATAAAAACAAGATAAAACAAGATTATCTGCGGCGAACTGAAAATTTCATACACTTGCAGTCTTAGAAGAAAACTTTTCATATAAAATCGCAATTTTTGACCGATTATTCCTATGGCAAAATAAAAGAAAAAAAAATTATTTTATTAATTAAATTAAACAGAAAAATTTACTCAACTTTAAGATACCCGATACCCAAGTTTCCAAATATTTATTTTTATGTGATTGACCAGCTCTCATTTTATACTGTAGATATATTTGCTGTTGACAAAAAAAATATAAAAAAAATATATATATTTTAAACAAAATTTAAATATAAATATGAAAAAATACTTAATTGATATATGTAACCTAAATGTATTTAACTTCTTAATATAATCAATCTTAAGCACTTTTAAAATTTATGTATGTCAATAATTTCTCATTGGATAAAATTTTGTCAATTTTGACAATCAAAATAATTGTGTAATAAAATTCTTTAAATATTTGCAATAAAATAATTCAAAAATTAGCTTGACAAATATTTGTTTTACTATGTATATAAATATATTTATTTACAGATGCATACATAAACATAAATAACAAAAAAAAATACATACATTCATGAATACATACATGAATACTTACAAAACATATATTGAAATATTCTTTTGATACATTTTGATGAGAATATTTAGTTAAATTTTTGTTTGTTGTTATTGTTATTGTTGTTTTTGTTTTCATGTTATTATTAAAAGTTGTGCAAAAATATTTAATTGAAAGTTGAATATTGAATGAAATTTGTATGTCCTTCTGTCTGTATGTCTGTCTGTTCTGTCTGTCCTCTTTGTCCATCTGCGTTGTCCCATTTGGCTTTAGACAATTCAATTTTCATTTAGCTAAATAATCAGAACAATTTTCCCAAAATTATTATTTGCATAAACTTTTTGAACATTGAACAGAGAAAAAACTCCAAAAAAAAGTAAGCATAGAAAAACATACACACACACAGCATGTGAAAGGCGCAAGTGTAGAATGAGTTGGAGAAAGCAGTGAGAAAAAGAGAAAATCGAAAAGTTTCAACTTGATTTTTGTGCTCGACGCTCAATCAAATTAATTTTTGCGTATTTAAGCCAAATGGCCAATCATCAGCTATAGTTGGCAAACTTGTCCTCCCCCCCTTCCCCCACTTTCCTCTCCCTCCCCCCTCTTCCCATGACATTGTGGGCACTTTGCTGACATCACAGTGCTGGCATTCGCTTTGTCTGTGTTTGCAAATGAATCATAATTTTTATGATTACGTATACGCCATGGTGGACGTTGTTGTCTGACTGCGTCGCTGTCGGTTGGTCGTGTCGTCGTGCATCCCTTTTGTTTTCATCATTTCAAGCGCAAATTGCTGTTGTTATTGTGGCAATTCTACTATAGCAAACACACACACACACATACACATACATACACACAGACAAAAGTTATTATTATTTTAACAATTTTCAACTCTTTTTGGCGAACAACGACGATGACGACGACGCGGCGGCGCCAACGTTGAACGTCGAACGTCGAAGGTCGCGTAATTCAAAAGCAATTTGTTGAAATTAAATTTGATTACATTTATCGCGCCAGCAGCTGAACTTCTACTACTCACACACACACAATGCCTGCTTCCCTGTAGCTTCAACTTCAGCTACAGCTACAGCACCAACTCTCTTCTAGCTCCATTTGCAGCTACAATTCCGCAGAAAAAAGTTTTTCCATAGCAAAACCCGTTCAAAGCTTTAATCGCTCGTAATTGCCATAAATTGCCGACTCTAGGCCTTACTATGTGCACACCAAGCCACACTTCCCTTCCTTCGTTTATCATTTCTCTACCACAAATCAAGTTCTTCCCCTCAACACACTGCTGATCAATATGAGCAGTGCTATGGGAATGTGTATTACATTTTTATTGGCGCCTTAAAGTATGCAACACTTTTAAAGTCTATTTCAACTTGCTCAACTTTAAATCTTTTGCTATTCAATAATTCAAGTAAAATTCTTAAATATTTATTTACAATTTTTATTAAAATAAATAATAAAAATAATAAGCAATTATTTTTTTTTTTAATATTTTGAAATTAATTTTCTAGTGAAAAATATTCAGCAGATTATCTTCAGCTTCTAATGATATGCATCTTACACATAGGGATTACTTTCATCGCTAGCGAATTCGCGTCTGAAATCCAAGCCAGAAACAATACGTCGCTTCTTTTGCTTACCAACTGTGATACAAAAGTTCTCATTACTTTCTCTCTCTCTTTCTCTCTCTATGTGTCTCTCAACTGTCACTCAACTCACCAGCTTTGTTACCTTTCTGTTTTCGATTTATCATCTGTCTTAGCGCCTGCTGTACTTGCCAATCATTTTGCTGTTCCTTTGCTTCCTCTTCATCTAGATTCTTCATATGTATATTTAGACGATGATAAGTTTTACCATTGTTTCGATCTTGCTCAGTATCATCCTTATCAATATAATCATCAGTATCATCAAAATTGTTGGGACGCCGCAATTGATTTTCAATATCTGAAAATTAAAAAATTATAATCTGAAATTTTTTGCAGTTCTTAATTCATACTTGAGCTTACATTCTGTATTGCGCTGGTGATACGTTTCTTCCGAAATTTGTGTCAGTTCTGGATGCTCAAGGGAACTCTCACGTGGAATATCCCATGCAACAAGCAGCGGCACAAAGTGTACGATAATGCACAGCAAACAAATTGTATTTATTTTTCGATCCATTTCTTATGATGTTATTTAAATTTGATTTCAATTTTATTGCTATAAACGGAATTCGACACTATGACAAATTATGCAAGAATTGCTCTGTTCTCAAATTTTACTTAAATACATTTCGGGTCAAAAAAATGTGTTCGTTGATGTGGTAATATTATTTCAACTTTTCATCACTCGTCGATCTTTTATTTATGATGTTCAGCCTGTTTTTTAGTATTTTTTAGTTCCATTATTTAAACTCAATACTTTTACTCGTTACTTCTTTACTAGCTACTTTAGCTTTAGCTTTACTAGCTACTCCAAATTTCAACTTGCGACATGTACTTGTTACTGTTTCTCGCTAGTCTTACTCGTTGCTCCTATTCGTTAGTTTTTATCATGTATCCTGTTGGTTATACAAACTCTATAGCCTTTCTCGTTACTGTGTCTCGCTGCTCTAAGTCGTAACTTTTACTCGATACTCCTACTCGTAACTTTTACTCGTTATTCTAACTTTTTACTCCTTCACTTTATTCTTACACGTAAATCTTATTCCTTACTCATACTTGTAACTCCTACTCGTTATTCTTACTCGTTACTTATTCTCGCTACTAATATTATCTATTAGTCTATATAATTTCCCTTTCTTCTTACTCTTCCTTATTAGTCTTACTCGTTACTCTTTCTCGTTACAATTTTTTAGTACTCTTACTCATTTCTCTAACTCGTTATTCCTATACATTATGCACTCTCGTTACTCTTTCTCTTTACTGCTGTTTCTCGTTATTTTTTTCTCGCTACTAATACTCGTTAGTTTTCCTCAGTCTCGCTAGCTTTACTGTCAACTTGCAATTATCAACTAATTAGTCATTCGCTACTATCAGCTCGCTACTTTATACTCGCTACACATATTTACTCGTTACTCGCAATTTTTAATCTCATTAATTCTCTATATTATCTATGCTTGCAACTATGTAACTAGATACATTCGAAACCCTTATTCACTACCCACTTACCATACCCCACACGGTTTCCATTTTGCTACTCGTTAGTTTCAGTCATAACTTGAAGTTGGTTAAACATTCGCATTCTTGAGCTATTCAGGAATTTGTTGGTATTTTATTTTTGTGAATTGTTTGCAACGCTTCGCTTTTGTGTGTTTAGATATTATCATTGAAGCGTTTTGCACGCTTTGAGCTTTTGGGCTTGCCACAATTTTTAGCCTTATGCGCCAGCTACCGACCATCTCAGTCGCCTGCTCTAAGCATACTTCCCCTTCTTGCTTGCCACAATTTCCCAATTTCCTACACTTTTCGTCCCTTTTCGACTCACGAAACCCAAAAAAAAAAAAAAAAATGGATGAAACAAGTTGCGAAAAGTTAAAGTTTTTGTGGCTGTTGATGCAACATAAAGAGGCAACACACACAAACATACACAGAGAGACTAACAATCTCTCAGTTGTGTAAACGTTTTGGTAGCACAAACTAAGCAGAGGCGTAAATAGAGTGAAGGCATGGCAAGGAGTGATGTGGCATGCCGAGACGAAGCGAGGCAAGGCGAGACGTGACGCCGCTGGCTTGTGATGCTTGCCGCCTGTGGTAACAACTTTTGCTTCTCAATATTTTAAACCCTCAACAAATTTTTGCAACAAATTCAAAATGCAAAATAAAACAGCAACAGCAACAACAACTGGCAACAATAACAACAACAAATTAAATGTTTTGAGGTTAGCCAAAAATATTTTCAACCATTTTTGGCAAAGTGCAAAGAGTGCGAATGCTAGGCAACACTCTGTACCCCGCACGCTCTTCTCCCTCTTCCTCTCACTCTCTCTGTAGGCAGCAAAAAGCAAACTAAATGCCTGAAATTGTTGCTATTTTTGTTTACACACATCTAACAACACGCCCACTGGCCGCCAATCCCCCTCCCCCCCCCCTTGCTCTCACGCCCTGCTCCTTGTCATAACGTTGCCCCTTTATTAAAATGTCAAGCCATAAAAAGGGGCTGCGATTGAGGGGCGGGGTTATGGCAATAAAACGTCAGCTAACACATTTGTCAGCTGCTGTTGTTGTTGTTGCTGCTATTGTTGCTGTTGTTGTTGTTGTTGCCATTAAATGCAGCACAGCAATAGAAACAAAAGCAAAAACTGGCAAATGGCAAAACGCGAAATAGAGTGCCAAGCGGCATAGCGTAGAGCAGGACGTAGAAGTTAGACTTTAGGGACAATGTGTGTTGCATACGTGTATGTCTGTGCTGTATGTGTGGGTTGTATATGTATGTGTGTGTGTGTGTGTGTGTGTGTGTTGTGTGTATGGCAAATGCTTTTCTCCATTTGCCAGTTAAAAACATCTTAAAAGCTACTTTTAACCACAATTATGTAAATATTAAGACAAAAGCTGCTGTCTATGTCTTTTTCTCTCTCTCTCTCTCTCTCTCTCTCTCTCTCTCTGTGTGTCTGGCGGAGACATAAAGCCAACAGCAAGAACAGCAACAACAACAAGAGCAATGCGAGCTAAAGTCATGTCTCGCTGTCGACAACACAACAATTTACCATTAGCATGTGTCTAGCTGTGCGAAGGAGACGTTCCGGGGGTACGAGTGACTAAGAGTGCCATGAGGTAAATATGGGGCGTATGGGGACAGGTAGCTAGCGTCAGGTGTTGAAGTTAACGCCAAGACAATAACAACAACAACAACAGCAACAACAAGAACAAGGCAAAAGACGCGCAACATTGTGTGGCAGGTCAAAAGAAGACAACTCAGAAAAGTTGTGTGCGTGTGGGGAAGGGTGGGAAGCTGAGAATGAAGTCGAGCTACAATATCTATATATATATATGTATAATCCCCCATGACGCACAGGACATTCGCATAGAAAGGACGTAGGGTATGTTAATAAGCGTAAGGCACAAAACTCCACATTGTGTCATTATTATTGAAAGCTTTTAGACAGGCGCAGGCAGGTCACGTCCCACAGTCAGTCAGTCCATCTGACAGTCAATCTGACAGTTCATCTGGCAGTCAATGCGGCAGTCAGTCAGTTAGTCAGTCATTCAATCAGTCAGCGCCCAAGTCAAATGAGCAAACGAAATGCAAAATGCACAAAGCAATAGACAAACAGACAGACAGACAGAGTCACTGATAAAGCTCTAGAGCAACAGAGAGAGACAAAAAGAGAGCAAGAGAGTGAGAGAGAATAACAGAGATAGCAGCAGGATACAGACGACAATCCGTTTTCATGGCTGATTTAACAAAGTTTGGAAAGATTCGTTGAGAATGTCATGTTGGCAAAATAGCTAAAAGCGATACAGCAAGCATGTAAGAAAGAGATAGACAGACAGACAGAAAAAAATTGAGAGAGCAGCAGAGATATTTTAAAATAGAAAAAAAAAAACTAACGCATATTTACTTGTCATCCAAAGCCGACTTTCAAATACACTTCAAGGAATTTCCGAAAAATAAAATATTATAAATTATAATAATAAATAAAATTAATAAAATATATAATAAATATAATATAATAAAATCAAATAAAATATTATATTAATATTATCAAAAAATAAATGTAATAATAATATAATCATATAATAATACTTAATCCGTGAAAAATGGTGGATAAAAATAAAATGTTGGATAAAAATAAAATTTCAAAATTAAATCAAAAGCTAAATAAATAAAATTATATAAAATTAATAATAACATAACAAACCTAAAAATTAAAAAAAAAATAAATAAAATATGAAAATAATTAAACAAAAAAAAAATATTAAATAAAAATAAAATTTCTAAATAAATAATAAATAACAAATATTAAAATATTTATTTATTTAATTTTAATACAACAGTTAAAAATAAAAATTAAAATTAATAAGGAAATAAATAAAACTATTTAAAATTAATAATAGCATAATATAAATAAAATTTTAAAAAAAATTAACTAAATATACAATTTTTAAATAAATAAAAAATCATAATAATAAAATATTTATTTATTTAATTTGAAAAATTTCATTTAATTTTAACAGTAAAAAATAATGATTAAAATAAATTTTTAATAAATAAAAAAATTTAAGAAATAAAATTTAATCTAATATTTATAATAATATAATGCGGCATAAAATTGTAAACTGAAAATAAAAAATATAAACAAAAAAAAAAAATGTAAATAATTTGTGGATATGGTTTAACATAGTTAAAGGACACTACAGTATTTTTTTCTATTTTTTTTTTTTTTTGAGAATAGTTGTCGAATTGATAAAATGTGAAATTGACAAAGCTTTCAATGATTTGCGGGTCGCATTGGTAAGCCGCAGGATGTGCGCAAGGACAACGCTGGCAAGCAGGACAAACAGAGAGACAAACGTACAGGCCAAGAGCCAAGAGGCCTAGTCTATTGATAGACAACAAAATGCAACGCGACAGCGAGACAGGTGAAGACCTCCACTGCACTTGTTGCCAAAAAAAAATAAGAAAAAGCCACAAAAATTGAAAATTATTTTCAATTTAAAAAAAGGAAAAAAAAACCAAAAAAAAAAAGGATGCAAAAAAAAGAGGTTGGCAAATAAAATGAAATACAAAATCGAAATGTAACGCAACATTAACATGAGCATTGGCCGCCGCAGCACAATGCAGGCCAAAATTGTGGGCGTAGTGGGTGTGGCAGCAGTTGAGTTCAGTAGAGTTGAGTTGAGCGTAAACCAAAATCACATTAAGCTTCCGACAATCTCTCGCTCTCTCTCTCTCTCTCATGCTCGCTTTATGTGTTGTGTGTGGCATGAATGAACTGTCGACTGTATATGAACTGTTAGGCAAAGCTTGAACATTAGACTGGAGTGAGGTTAAAGCAATGCGAGTGCAGTCACAGATAGAGACAGAGACAGCACGAGAGAGAGGGAGAGGTAGATAGATAGAGATAGAGAGAGAGAGAGTCTAAAAATCAAAAATTTGAATTTCGATCACGTCTTCAATTACGTCGAATCGACGTGCATATAAATCAACAGCGAACAGGCACAATAACTGAACGGAAGGCAGAGAGTGAGATGGAGAGAGAGAGAGAGAGAGATAGAGAGGCAGTTGGGCGACTATAGTCAGTCAGTCAAATGTGGTTTACCCCCCAGTAGCAGGAGAAGTGTTGCTGTTGTTGTAAATCAAGTGGAAATGCCAGAAGAAGAAGAAGATGTAGAAAAAAATATGTCGAAATAGTAAAGCACGACAACAGAGTGAAAAAAAGAGAGCGAGGGAGAGTGTGGAGGGAAGTGGATGAAATCTGTTTGTGTGCATGAGAAGAGCAAGGGTAGAGCAAAGTCTGGCTACCTATATGACTCTGTCTGTCTGAGTGTCGGTCTGTCTCTCTCTCTCTCTCTCTCACTCTTTCGCTGTGTATGTGTGTGTGTGTGTGTGTGTGTGAAGTACGCACTCATGCAAAGTGCAGTTGACATGGCGGAAATTGTAGGTGCGCCTCAGTCTCAGTTTCTCTTACTGCCTCTGTCTCTGCCTTCGCCTCAGTAACTGCCTCTTACATCGCCTTTGCCTCCTCCTGTATCTATCTCTTTCTCATTCGCAGTCGAAACTCAAACACTCAAATTCAACTCCAATTGAAGTCTTCTTCAATGGGGCGTGGCCACTTCAAGGGCGTCGGCGAGATGCAGAAGGGGCAGAAAAGGAATGCGCTACAGGGGCTGCTGTAGGGTGTGAAGTGCTGTACTCGACAATAAATCGTGCGAAAAGCGTAATACGCACGCACAACTACACAGCAAGTGCGAGTGAGATGCAGATTATCAGCACCAAAGAAAAGAGAGAGAGAGAGAGAGAATGGGATAGAATGAGAGAGACACTTGAGCCGCTGTTTAAGGCTGCTGCACTTGAGTTTTTTGCGCATTTCGCGTCAAGCTTTTATTTTTGTTTCTACCGTCAACGTAACGTTAATTACAAAACAACAACAGCAATGGCTGCTATGAGACATGCCACATTTAGTGTCAAGGTCATTGCAATATAAACATACGCTGGCTTTAATTTTTTTCTTTTTTTTTCGCAATTGAGAAAATAAAGCAGCAAGAAAAAAACTTAAACGCTTACAAGTTGCTTTCTCTTATTGCATGCTGCATGTTGCATGTTGCATGTTGCATGTTGTTGTTATTGCTGCCGCTTGTCGGATATTTGATTTGATTTCCAGCAACAGCAGCGGCAACGTTATCATGCTCCTTTTGCATCTGCCACACAATGTTGCTGTTATTGTTGTTGTTGTTGTTGTTGTTGTTGTTGTTTCAAGCATGTTCTGCTTACTCTTGTCTCTCTACCCATCTCTCTCTCTCTCTCTCTGTCCATCTCTCTCTTGTTCACTCTCTGTCTGCTGCCTTCCAGTTGAAATTACATCTGGCAACTGCCTTGAGCTGCTGTTGAATTTGCATTGCAACCAAGTGAAATACGTGTCCTAACCCTTCACTCTATCTACTTCTCTCTCTCTCTCTCTCTCTCTCTCTTTCTCTCCCATAGCGTGTGTGTCTGCAAGATGTCAGTCATTGGCACAAGTGCGCTTTATATGGCGCTGTCACTGTCAATGTGTTTGAACATTGGACATTAGGGCGTCTCACGATTGCACAGGAAAAGCCAGACAGCGAACCAGATCGACCCCGTTAAAGAAGTAGAAGAAGTCCTTGCTTGTGCAACTCAACTTTTGACAGGCCTAGGATGCTTCTAATCTCTTAGAATAAGATTCTTGCTTGGGCATCCTCAAGTGACAGATGCAGGAACCATGGAATCCTTTTACTACTTTCAAAACCTTTGATGCGAAAGATCTTTGATAACACTTTGCAGAATGTCCTTGCTGGAGAGTAATGCTATATTTAAGAAGACTAGTTTAATTCTACTTCATCTAGACTTTGCTTGGAGATCAATGATTTCATTGAGCTGAAACTTTTTATTTAGGGATTCCCAAATTTTTTGAAAAGCGTAGGATATTTTTTTCCCACATAAGACTTTTATCGGAGATTAATAATATACCTTACCACAAGTTTAGTTCCAGTGTCACCATCAATCTAGTCCAGAAACCTTTCACTACTTTAAAACTATTGTCGAAGCTCAACAGTAACACTTAGTTCAACTTTCTTTTCAGAGTTACTTCCATTTTTGATGGACACACAAAATCCTAGGATACTTTTAGGCCCTCAAGTCTGCAAGTCTCAAGTCATTGAGATCTTTAAAATCTCTCTAACACTTGTCAAGAATTTTCTTTTCAGCTGCCTGTCGAGTATCTGATATCCTAGCTTATTTCTATGACTCCTATAACTATACAAAATCAAAATATTGCTGTAAACTTTTTCTTCAATTGAATTTTACTGTTGATCTTTTTTTTTTTTAACTTGTCTCAATTTCCTGTTGTCTCCAGTTGCCAGCATACAATTTCTTAATCTTCAATTCAATTACAACTTATGATGCACCCTGCTGCAGCTTCTATTGCTGTTGTTGTTGCTGTAGCTGTTGCTGATGTGGATTAAAGCAAAAGTAGAGGAAACAGCAGGAAAATATAAAAATATGAAAAAAAAAAAAAAAAGAAGTGAACTTTGGGCCTGGTTACACATGCAGTTGCCTCAGCTTTCGAATACAGCTGTAGGCATCCCTGGAACTCACACTCTTGGCTTTAGCTGTATCCTGTATACCACATACATCCTGTATATATATGCATCTATGTGTGTGTGTGTGTGTGTGCGTGTATTTGCCTTTGACATCAGCTGAGACTGTGTGACAGCATTCTTGAGATGCACTTCACGTGCATTTGACTGCTTAAATAAATTTTGCTCATGGTAATAAATTCACTTATACTCAAACTACCCCTCAAAAAAGACTGTCTCGCAGTAACACTCTCTATCTCTATCTCTCTCTCTATCTCTATCTATATCTCTGTCTGTCTGTCTGCCGCACACTATGTTGAGGACAATGAGAACGTTGATGGTTTTAGTGAAGTTTTTGTTTAGACATTCATAAACATAATTGACGTCATAAAAGCAGACAACAACAACAACAACAACATGAACAACAACCACAATGACAACAACAGACAACAGAGACAACAATGACATAATGTCATGTAAATCTGTGCACAGCAAATGTGTGTTTGTGAAAGTTAAGGAAGAGAAAGCAGAAGCTAAGCTAGAGCATAACGTCGCCGGCTGAAACAGAAGCTAAAGCAAAACTTGAAGCTGAAGTAGGGAAAATGTAATGCTTTGGCTGGAGGTAGGGCAGTGAGCAGAAATAAAGGGAATGCCAGCAGCTATAGTTAAGTGAGAAGTTGCCCCAGAAACTCAGCCAGAAGCAAAAAAGGAGCTCAACCAGAAATTCAGCCAGAAGCACAAATTGAAGACTGAGCCTATAACTGGGACTGAGGTGGACTCTGAGATTGAGACAGTATCTGCAGCACAGAGTGAAACAGATCATTGGAAATTTAGCAGAAGCCGAGACTCAAGTCAGTGACTAAAGCGAAGACTCACGCGGTAACCGCTTGCTTAAAGAGTATCCTGGACCATTTGCTACTCGCCATTCTCTCATACGCAATACTTAACTACCTCTAGCTGCCACTGTCTTTCTCTCTCTCGCTCACTTTGTGCTGCTTACTCTCGCAGTCTGGACTCAGCCTATTTGACAGTAAGGACTACTACTTCTTTCTACTAGTGTCCCTGACTCCAAGCGTACCGTCCTCCCTTTTCTACGAGGCTAAGTGAAAATCATTAGTTCCAAGTTTATACAAAAGCCTAAGCATTTGTTTGAGCTACTTTAAAATAAAATACCACTCATGTTTTATATGCTACATACCCCTAGATAAACCCATGCCCCAAAAAGTTTCCCTTCCAGTAGCCTGCTTTCATTCTAATACAACGGTTTTTTTTCATTTTTTTGTAGTAGAGCAGTAAAGAAAGCATCATTCGTCGTTGCCCAAAGCGGCCTCTGCGTTTTTGTATAAATTCTAACAAATTGTCTACACTTCCGACCAACCGAATGCTCATACCAGTAACTACCACAAGAGAGACAGTGAGAGAGAGCGTAGAGAAAGAGAGAAAGGGAGGGTGGGAGTGGGAAGAATCTAGCTGTACCCCTCAAACTTCATAAATCAAAAAGTGCTTGGCTACAGTTTTCAGTTTTGTGCACTTGCTTTGTATGTGCGCTATCTCGGGTGGAGAAGTCCGGGAACCCGATTCAGCACACAAACACAAACATAGTCACACACATACAAATATAAAAATTTTTTCCTACATTTTATGAAGTACACTTCAGCTAGATCTAGCACTCAACCCATGTGTGCCACATGCCACATGCCTTGCCACATGCCGCGCTTTGTATGTGCGCCACACACACATATATACACACACACACACACACATACACACAGAGAAAGAGAGCAGTACAGTGTCTCGTTCACAGTTTAACATATTAAATGTAAAGTAAGCGCCAGGACATTGCCTTCTCTATTGTTATCCTTATTGTCCTTATTATTGTATACATTGTTGTTACTATGCTTCTACTGCTGCTTCTCCTTCATCTTCTTCTTCATGTCCATTCATCACTTGCAGTTTTTCCTTTTTTTTTTTTTTGCTTTTCTCTGTGCTAAGTGGAACGAGATTGAGGCTTGACATTTTTGAAAGTATTTTAGTTCCTCTCTCTTCTTCTTCTTTTTTTTGTGTGTAAATTCCAAACGAAATTCCAGCAGGACACAAAAAAAAAAAAAAATGTATCAAAAATTTTTGTAGCAAATTCCTTTTAAATAATTAACAAACAATGTGGGCGGAGCGAGGCGTGGCTGGTGCCCGATAATGTCCTTGATGTTCTGCTTCTTAGTTTTCGAGTGCTATAATGCAACTGTTTGCACAACACTTTAGCTACACAATGAATGAGAGAGAGTGAGAGAGAGAGAGGAAGCGGAAGCACGTGCTCATCTCTAACTTGACTTGAAGTCCTTTAAGACTTGCTGGTTATGTCTCAATGGCAGTAGTAGGAGAAGGTAATGCAGCTTATCTCTTAGTCAGCTCAAGTCGCGTTTATCGCTTCTGCTGCTGCAGCTGCTATTGCTGTTGCTGTTGTCCTTGCACAAATTATTGAACAGCATTGAAAACATTTGAAGTGTGTTGCACTTGCTTCAAAGCAGCCTCACAAGCAACAGCAACAGTAATAGCAACGGCAGCAGCAGCAGCAGCAGCAGCAGCCAAGTGCCGTTGCCATAGGGTTACCACTTGGCGAAGCCATTCTCCAAAGACTGTAAAGAGAGAGAGAGAGAAAGAGAGAGAGACTGACTCTATTGGGAGCTGATTCGCGTGGTGCCACTTGACGTTTGCGGGCAAGTCGAATGCTTTTATGCTTATTAATGGCCCTACATGCAATTTATGTCTGGTAGTTAAAATGCAGCCGCAAATTAATGGAAGCTTCTTCCGCACAACGTTCTCTCTCATTCTCTATCTCTCTCTCTCTCGCACTCTGTCTGTCCCGCTTACTGTTTTTACTTAGTTAATACTGTGGCAAAGTCATTTGGAACTACAACAACTGCAACAACAACAACAAAAACAAGAACAACAATCACAATAAAAGCTTTCAACTTACTGTAGTTGATTTCGGCTTAAAATTGATTTCTATTTATGCTTCAATAAATTAACAAATTTTGCAATTTACTAAATTATTTTAACTTCAATTTCTACAAATTTCAACTTAAAGTGAATGAATCCTTAGGCTTGTCTAACTGTTTTTCCAGAAGCTTTTAACTTTGTCATTGCAAGCTCTGCTTTTTATGAAGCTTTCACTGATCACATCTCTGATTAAAGCTCTTATCAAAGCAAATATTTTAATTGCTAGATTTATATCAGACGCTTTAAGATTATTTGCTGAAAGCTTCATTTTTCTTAAGCTTTGAAAAATTTCCTCAACATTTTTTACAGTTATATAGCTCAAGTTTTCATTACTTGCTGCACTTCGGCTCGCTTCACTCCCAGCAAATGCGCTTTTATCGTTGTTTATAGATATTTCAGTAGCTTTTATATGTTACACTGAAAGCTAATTTTTATTAAAAAAAAAAGTTTTTACTAAATATAGCTCTAATCTTTATCTAAGCAAATCTTTATCTGATCTGAGCTTTAAGTTATTCAACTTAAGATTTCATTGCTGAAACGAGTTCAACTGCTTTCCTTCCCTAATGAAAGCACATAAAAGCTCTTAAAAGCGTATTAAAGCTCCGCCTCTAAGCTGTCTATTAGCTGCTGCCAATTGCTGCGTGTCGCAGCTTAACACGCTTAGAACGAAGTATGACAGAAAAAAAGGGAAAACTGTAAAATTTAGCTTGCAACTTTTCAGCACAAAGCCATAGAGGGGAAAAGCACTTGTCTTCAGGCCCTCTTGCCACGGCTGGCTGCCGCCTTGCAACACTCTTGTGATTTGCTTCCTGCGTCTACTTTTCATATGTCTCTTTTTGCCGCTACCCTTGCCTTTGCCTTGGCCCATTGCCATTGCCCAAGTGACTGCAACTTTTGACTTTGTGTGCGATGACTGGGAATAGGGTTGCCAAGATACAGAGACGGGGAAGGGGGGGGATTGGTGGGGGTTTAGGTTGGAGTTAAGGCAACTTTTGCGCTTTGCGGCTGTTGCTAGCTACGTTAAATTTATGGCCAATTCAATAAACGATTTTATTACATGCGCACGTTGTGTTAACAATGTTATTATTATTGGCGTTCGTTCGCTTGAATAAAAAAGGGTTGCCGGATACACTACACCATGTCGCACAACCAACCAACCTTCTCTCTCTCCCTTCCCTCCCTTCGGTACTCACTCTGCCTTTGTACGTTTGTATGTTTGTCTGTCGGCTATGCGGCAAACAAAAACTAGACTGAGTATGAAGCGGAGGCCAATTATTATGAAAATTAATTTATATTCTATTGGTAATGCGAGGGCTGTTCAAATACTTTACCCAGCACCCACTGCACATTTTCGAAATGTTGCAAGTTTTTGGCATTTTCTATTGCAGTTCCACAGTTCCAGATGCAGAGTCCTTATCATTAGCTGCCCAGCTGGAAGCTTGTTAACCAATTCCCTGCCTTTACCCCCTCTCCCGCTCCACTTTCCACTCCCTACCCCCAACACGACTTCACTGCCTGCATTCAGCCTTTGGCGTGCACTTTCAAATGCTTTTACTTTGTTTGCGTTCAACTGTTGTTCTTGTTGTTGTTGCTGTTTTTGTTGTTGTTGTTGTCGGCCCACTGGGCTGTCAACGCTTTGCGCTTTTGTTTGCCCAACACAACAAAAGCGCAACAACACATACGAACGAGCAGCCAGCGAGCATACAGGGGCACTATGGGGCTGGCGAAAGAAGCAGGAGCAGTAGCAGGAGCAGGGACAAGAGCAGGGACAGGGGCAGGGGCAGGGACAGGGATTGTGTTGAAGTTGGCTTAAACGTGCAACCTTATTTTCTGCACTGTGTCTGCTGTGGTCAGTGTGTGTCAGTGTGTGTAAATACAAAGCTTAACAGGCGCACTCATGTGCAACGCAACAAGGCAACAAAAGTCTCATTACTTTTACTTGGCAAATAATGAAGCTAACAACCAAACAACAACAACAGCAACAACAATAATAAAAGCAACAGCAACAGCAGCAGCAACAACAACAACAACAACCGCAACAACAATCTAACAATTGACAATTGACTTTGGCACACACAGAAACAGACAGACAGGAGATATAGACTGTGGATGAGACAGAAAGAGAAAGAGAGAGAGAGAGACAGACAGACAGACAGACAGACAGACAGACAGAGGCAGAGACTAAGACTGAGACTGAGAGACACCCTTAACTACAGCTATATAATTGTTATATACTACGATTATTTCTTTATTTTTATTAACTTTTCTTCTACACATTTTGTCTTTTGATTCTTTAACAAAACTATGCGAAAATTATATACCCGGCACTTTCAACTAACACTGGGGTATTCACATAAACTTTTCCTCAACTGAAAATTTAATGCTGCTTATTAAGTTTAACAAAAACGTGATAAAAATTTTATATTAAATCGTTTTGAACTGAAAAATACCCGGTACTTTTAACTATTACTATGGGGAATTTGTACAGCGTGAAAATCTAATAACGAAAAAGTGTAATGTAATCGATTATTCTCATATATTATATTGTATCAACTCACTTCCATATGAATTTCCATAAAAAATACCCGGCATTTTCCACGGGGTATACTTAATATTATACAACAGCAAATGTAATGAGAGCAAAGACATGCAACAGAAGCGAGACCAAGATTCTATAAACTAATTTATATCTGAAAAATTCCCGGCAATGACCACTCTTATTTGGGTATATACCCAACATTATTCAATAGATAATTATTATTAATATAATTATGATTATATTATGATTATATAGATAATAAATTAAAAACCTTTGTAAATGAATTTGTATAGAAAAAAAAACTAAATGAAACCGTATTTGTAATTACTCGGCACCCGTAATTGTTACTCGAGATATACAACTTTATTCAATTAAAAGCTAATGATAATAATGTTGTGTAACCTGATTAGAAACTTAGATGAACAACTCACAATTATATGAAAAATACCCTGTCCCTTTAATTAGCATATGGGATATATCTATCCAAGTTTATTAAAATTAAACTAAAACTAATTAACACGAGCAAACAAATAAATTACGAACGAAATAACGCTAATAATGGTGATTAACGGGGCCAATTATTATCACAGAACATGTGAAAGGTTCTTTTATCAAACGTTGAATACTCAATATCCTTAGAATCCTCTGGAATATCATCAATTATAATTTTACGGGGTTGCTCTTGAATATCACGCATGGCTGCATCTAAAGTTGTTGCCTTTAATGGTAAACATTGCAAATAAGACGATGACCAACCGATATACAGGCAACGTTGAATTTCCTCAAATTTTTTCAAATACCCAAAGCGAATGCATGTAGCAAAGCTAAAGTTATATGTTGTCCGGCTATCAATATAACGCAAGGGTTTCACATCGATCTTATAGCCACGTTTCACATATAATACAGCGAGCAAGACATAGGGACAATGCTTGAATAGGAATGCAATATAAATATTCAATGAATCGATAGACAATGCTAATGGTTCGCTCCCATTACGGGAATCACCATTTAAATCGATATCATTCAGATTAATAATATAATCATGTGACCAAATCATTGGATTCGGTTGTAAAAATATATCCTTCTCGGCATTCGGTGTAACGGAATAGAGTAAACATGAATTGCGAGGTATATAAAGAAAATGTTTACCACATGATGTCCAACTTCCCGTCTGTATTGGTAAATTATGTGTCAAACGTAATTGCCAATATTCGATTTTGAATTTGTACCCATCTATACTTTCCATATTACTGTATAGTGCACGCATATCGGGCGGAAAACGTAACATCCACATAAAACTATCGAATTGTGGCATATTGATAGTATTTAAAATAAAACAATGTCCGATATCCCATATTAATATTTGTTGCGTATAACCAACGGCACAGATCAAATAATTTCCTTCCTCATACCATTGCAATGCCTTTACAAAATCATTATCGCCACAATTCAACCAGGTCAAACTTTGCGGTAAAACTTTATTTAGTTCTATACGCCAGATGGTAATACCAGACAGTCCACCCACAGCCAATTCCGTATCGGATGCCCAAGGACGAAAGGCACAACAACTGAGACACTGCTGTGTAGAATAATCCAAATTTGTCGGTCTCCCACGATCACATTGAAAGAACAATACGGTATCGTTACATGTCAGGACTGCACGATCCCCGTTAAATGGATGCATTACAACATCTCGTACCGCTGCTATCGACCAACCACATGTCTCCTGAGAACCGACATATTCATGAACTCTTGGAGTCTTCCACTTACACAAAGGTTTTATGTATTTTTTGATTACATCCGTATACCAATTGAACACCATGTCCTTAGAGCTTTGCCAGAGATCGTTAAATTTTAATACGAATGATTGAAGATTTCTTTGGTTATTCTGTGTTGTACGGGCAACGGTGTCCTCCACTTCCACATCCACACCCATTTCATCTGACATTGCCTTATTCTTTCTCTCCTTCTTTCTTTCATTCTTTCTCTTATCCCTTCTCTCAAGAATTTTTTTAATTTTTTTCATTTTCAACTTCTTTTTAGCCATTGTATTTTTTTTTCTCCAAATCTTACTTCAAAAATTTATTTTTCTATTATTTCAATGTACTACGCGTAGGGAATACAATTCAATAATAAAATAAAATACTCTTTTCTATTAGTTTCACAGTCTACTTTGATCCGTTTTAAAACTTATTGAATTTTACAAAAGTTATAGCGACCATATAAATTTCTATAGTTGCAACCTCAATAATGATAAATAATTTGTAGCATCTTTATGTTCATCACACTTGATTCTCCGTTCAATGAAACTTGCATAGATACTCCCTATTTCTATAAGGTCTATATATAAATTGTTGCTAGATAGGACCACTATATCGAATGGCTCCCAATAGTCAATAATTGGTTAAATTTGAATTGAATTTCAATATGCATAATTTGTACAAACTTATACCCCAAAGTCAAATTTAATCCTGCTTGAATCACTATATCATATAGACTTTAGAATTGAGTTTTTTATTTGATACAGAATACGGTTGAAACTTACACGATTTGAGTTTTTCGAGGTACAAATCTAAATTGAGCAAACCGTTCAATTATTTCATACAACTGCCATAGGAACAATTCAATAAAAGTTAAAACTTTCATGGATATGACATTTTTTTATATTCCCAAAATATTTTTTTTTTCTTTGAATTATGTCGATTTTTATAAAACTTTTGAAAATAAAATAAAAAAATAAATTAAAAATAATAATTGAATTAATTTGTAACAAAAATTGTTTGAGTTAACTTTGGCAACTTGGCTTTGGCTTTGAAACTATATACAGCTATTTAACTAATAAGCCATGATATGAATATGCATAGTAAAAATATATGTATTTATAAGTGTGTATATATGTGTGTGTGTGGGTGTGTGTATGTGTCTGTATGATTGTACAATCATTTTGCACAATCATGCTGGCACTCAATTTAATTGATTTTAAAGTTGCTGCCGAGCAGCAGAAGAAAAAAAAATAATAAAAGAATAAGTGGAAAAAAAAAGTGGGAAAAAGACAAGCTGAAGGCAAACAGCAAGCTACAAGGAAGTTAAAAAAGTAAAGAAAGTGAGCACGAGAAGGAGAGAGAGAGAGAGAGAGTGAATGAGAGAGTAGAAACAAGAGAAAATGAGTAAAGTGAGTCTGTGAGTCTGTGAGAAGTGGTCATAAAACAATGAACTGGCATATGCAGCTAACGAATGCGTAACAGGTTGAACTTAAACCCCTTAAACACTCGAACCACTCATACACCCTGCCCCTTCCACCGTCCATTGAAACGACCACAAAGTTTTGAGGGCAGTTTTGGGGGTTCAGTTTATTTTATTTTTTTTTTATATATATATTTTTCTTTTTTTTTGGGCAACAGTTTTTGGGTTCAGTTTCAGTTTGTGTGAGCGGTTCGGTCAGGCGGCTTTTGAGTGTTTTCCACCTGAGCGCAAACTTAAGTGGCGAAACTTGATTAAACCGCACACACAGACACACATACACACTGGCAAATAAACAGACAGAGAGACAGAATAACACACACATACATAGTTGAGCTGTGCATGGCAAAAGTTTTGGACTCTGCAGAGACAAGTTATGGCAAACGCCAGCAGGGGCAGCTACTGTGTGGACAGGGATTAAGTTTGTGGTTCTGCAGTCGACGACAAAGAGTTGACTTTACCTTTATCTTCCACCTCTAACCGTCAGACTTTTCCTGCAATTGCAACTATTATAATATACCCTGTAATTATAGAAATATATAGAAAAAGGTTGCTTGAACTTTTGCACAAGCTGTTGAAATTTCAGTTGCACTTTAAATTGCAATAAAACTTGTTTTTATTTATGTGAAAAATTTATAAAATATTTGCACATAGCATTTCAACTGTTATTTGAAGTCGTTCATGCATTTAATAATCAAATGCAGCAGCAGCAGTGGCAGCATCAACAACAGCAACAGCGGCAGCGGCGGCAGCTGATCGACCAGGATAAGTTTCCAATGGCAAATCGAGTTCATATTCCTGTTGCTGTGGCAGCCACAATTGTTGCAGTTCCGTTGCCACAAAGTCTGGCTGTATTGTGGCAGGCGTTTCTTTTATTGTTTCACTTGCAACCGTTGCCACAATAGGTGGCAAGTAGGCATTGTTGGGCAACTGAGCCGCTGACCTAGCGGCGATCAAAAGCGTAAACCAAATAAAAAATAAAAAATATTGCGATGACATTTTGAAGCGCAATGATTGAAAAGACTATTAACTGAAGACTGAAGACTGTAGACTGTAGACTGTAGAGTGAAGACTGTTGATTGTAAACTGTAGACAGTCTTCATTTGCTGACTTTGCTTTTATACGAAAATTTAAAAATGATCGCGTGTGAGATGAGACTGTAGGATAAGCAGCATCACCGTCCAAGGCCAAGCGCAATGAGCGCACTTCAATGATGTCAGCGAGGTGCGCTTCAAAAATAACTGCAGCTGAAATTAATGCCTAGCATATAACTGTTCCACTGAACCTTGCAACTAATTGAAATTTCAAATTATAAATGCGATCGATTCGATCTAAAATTAATTTGCAAGTTCATTATTTTGCCAACATTTTAAATGCGCGCGCTCTCAAAATTTCCCAGTTTTATATTTCAGCTGCTCTTATACGCAACGCGTTGGCGAAGCTACAGAATAATAATACAAAAAAAAAAAAAAATACAAATAAGAAGCAAAACAATCTTCGGCTCTTTCATATATTCGGCTAACGCATGCGCCTTGCCACTGGCAATAACCGACGAATTGCAACGTTTCCCGCCAAAGCAATAAGCTTGTTATGCGGAAAGGGGACTGACAGCGCTCACAGGGAGCGGGAGGTATCCGCTTTTTGTTTACCTTTGTTATCAGCGCTTGTTATCAGAGATGCTTTGACGCCCCAAGTGATGTGACGGAGTTTGAAGTGCCTGCCCATTGGTGGGAAACTCTCATACGCTGACGAAAAGCCTTGACGACATACCAAAAAAAAAAAAAAAAAAAAACAACATAGGGGGAAAAGCAGTCACATTACAGAGTGGGAGGTAAAATATTTCAGATATACATATATCGGAGAATTGCTAGTCTAGCAATTTGTTATCTGTCTAATAATTTTTTTTCATTTCAAGTGATTTGAATGCATTTGACATACGTCTAGTAACCACAAGTGAAACCGCAGATGCTTGAGTTATGTTGCTCAAATGTTAAAAATCAACTTGACAGCAATTCCAACACTTAGTTTAGGTGTCAAAAACAGTCTCGATTCTCGGTAGCATACTTAACTTATGCCATGCAATGGTAAAACTCACAAAACTAAAAGCAAAAGTAGAATTCATGCTGTAAGCTTATATAATCTAAGGTTTAGAACAAGTCGAGCAATCATTCTATATGTGAACCTCTCAAAATTACAGGAACCTTTTAGGCCAGACACTATCTATGCTTGCAATAAGTCAGCCTTGGATCATATTCCAATTCATATACTTGGGGCGAATATTTTAGGAGGCACCAAAACCGTACTACTCCATGAACTCTTACATCCTATTCTGCAATAATCTAACATTACAAAGACTTAGTCAACATACACTATACTCCAAGACACTACATTAAGCTACATTACACTGTCCTACAATTACACAAAAATATAAACTCCCATAGGCGTTTTGCCAAAGACAAGTAATACTTCCTATACGAAGCTAGACTATATTTATATATGTCTTGTACTCATGAGAGTCGATAAACTGCAACTGAACATGATTGTGCCTGTTCGCTTATACGAGTACGCTGCTGTTCATACTAGTAGAAATCTGTTTGGTTGCACACTCAATTTCGAGTTTTGAATCCTAAATTCGAAACGTAGTCGCAATCCGTATATCCAAATCCTTGTTTTCAATCCCAATTCGAGGCTCTAAAACACATAACGTATACATTGTGTGTTACATGCTGACAACATTTGTTGCTTGCAACCATTTGGGGCAGTTGCCAGTTGCTAGTTGCTCGTCAACGTCTGCCGCCTGCTGTGACCCGCAACACTTCCGGCATTTAAGCAAACAAAATATGCAGTAAGCAAGGCAACATTGCAACAAGCTGCACCATTCACCATGCACCATGCACCATGCACCATATAACCAAACATCAACATCATGCCACCAGACAGTCGCCAACAGTCACCATAGACAGTGCCACACATTTAGGGGCAAAGTCGAGTCGAGTAGAGGCGAGTCGTGTTGAGTTTCAGTTAAGTTTAGTTGAGTTGGATGCAAGGCAAGTCGAGTTGCTGCCACATTTGTGTGCCACTTGTGACATGTTGCCGCATGCTGCATGCCCCACATGTGTAGGCGGAAAGTGCGGCCATGTAGGCTAATGAGTTCGCTTCATGTATGTCTAACCGTCTATCCCGTCCGACCGTCTATCCGTCCGTCCGTCCGTCCGCCCGTCCGTCCGCCCATCCGTCCGTCAGTCTATCCGTACGTTTGTATATCTGTCTGTATGTTCGTCTGTCGTCCGTCGTTCAATGTTCTATGTTTTTGTTGCTATTTTATTATTGTTGTTGCTCTTTTTATTGCAGTTGTTGCTGTTGTTATGCTGTTGTTGCTGTTTGCTGGTTAACGAGCGCGCCACATTTTGTGGCACAATATACCCAACCGCACAACAAATGCTCATGGCGGTGTCATAATGGAAATGTGAATGAAAACAAGACTCTCTGTAGCGTAATTTGAGAACGACTGTTGGAGCACTACAGCAACAGTAGGTTGCCACAAAATGAGGACACTTGCATGTGGCATGTGGCAAGTGGCATGTGGCATGTGGTGGCATGTTGCAAGTAGGCCTCCGGGTCCATCCAATGTTGACGGAAACGGAACCAGGCCCAGTCGAAGCAGCCCCCAAAAGCATTGATCAAATATAAAAGTTCACTTCAATTGCCCGCGAGCATCACTTAAAAGCGGATCTCCGGTAGTGCTACATTTTGGAGTAGGTCACGGTAGCTTATCCTATTAGTTTAAGTTAGTTGAGTTTTAAGTGCGATCAAGTAACTTTTCTTAAATTAGATTAGAGTTGAGAGTAGGATAAGCTATAAACTTGGAAGTTATCCAGAATCAGCTCAATATTTCCGGATCTTATGCAATTAAAACCATATTTTAAGGATTTTTAAAAGCAAGCGATAAATCACGCTTTATTTCTTTAACAAACGAAAGCTGAAACAAGCTTAAACATGTCGCCAGAGAACTCAATCAAAGTAACGTTGGAGCCAAACAATGCGTAGACTAAGCAGCTCCAAGCCAAACACAACGACGGCCGCCATTAACATAAAATAACAAACCAAATAGAGACCACAAAATAATTCCAGTGCAATGGGACCCACCTCGGGAGCAGGACGTTGTGCGTAGGGTGCATAAAATGAGGAACGCTCAAATACCCGATTAACATAGCCAACGATACCCGCTGATTGCAATTGCTTGAGTTTGCGATCAAAGGAAAACTTAAGTATCGAATGACGCCTCAGATACATAACCAATTGATAAAGATAAATGTGTTCCTGAACATGTGTTAGACGACTGGTGCCCCAATTCTGTTTATTGTAGTGTGCAAGGTTACCCAGTAGCGAACTTGTTGTAAGTTTTGCACCCTCTGGTGCTTGTTCCAATTCCTCATAGCGTTGCAGCATATCATAATCCCGAAGTACTGTACGATTATGTGGAAAATAATCGACATAATCTGCAGCCAGATATATATAATCATCATTTAATAAATCGGAAATGCGTTCTGGTACCGGTGGATAGTAGGGCAATCGAAATACATCATAAAGCTTACCCTGATAGGCAACACGTTGCACCAAGGCCAACAGTAGCCATATGCCCAATAGACAACGTACAGGACCAGCACGTGGTAGTGCTGTATATGCAATAGGATTACCCAAAAGTGTTGTATGCACATGTAATGCACCAACGGCCAATTCAAAGTTACCCCAACGTTTATGCCATGCCCATTGCAACAGTACGGCCAACAAACAGCTGAGCACCAAGGCACACCAAACAGTACCACAAAAGGGTTGCACTAGTTGTGATACGGCGCCAACAACATGATCTACACGCACCACAAAAACCAAAGCACTCTGATGATATGATGTTGTAGTCGAGAAACGTTCCCTATGCAAATGTGAAGCACTTAGAGCGCCAATGGCTATAGATGAATTATAGCCTGCCAATTGTTCAAAGCAACCTTCGTAGCTATCATTGAAGTGTATATATTCCATGCGTTTTTTTACACAGGGCGGCAATAAATTGATACGAAAATTAAAAATCTCCGCCAATTTCTTGAGTAATTCACCATCGACCCCGGTTAGACGCCAAATCTCATGCCGTTGCTCGAAACTTTTGTGGTCGCCCTTAAAGATAACAAACGGCGGCATTGGATACCAGCTAACATTGACCGGACAGCCAAAAAAATCATCCATAGGACGCTGAAAGAACTGATCCTTTCGAACCTGTCGCGATTCCCCGTTTTCAACTAATTGTCCCTGATGATAGCGATAGATCAGCTTTGGCGTAAGTGCATCCTGACAATTTGATGCATACAATTGATAGCCGTAGAGTACTATCACATTATCCAGCTGTTGCACCATAACTATTGCATTGATCACATGAAATCGCATACAAGTATCAAAGATATCCTTTAGAGCTGACTGCAATTGTTGCTCTCCTTTGCCCGCCCAGGTGAGTAGTATAAGGAAATTGAATTCCCGATCGAATAGAGATTTGGCAAAATGGAAACGTAAAGCACGAAATGCACGTGCTGAATCCACCATAAAGACTATATGATCATGTGGCTCTTCAATAGGCGTATCCTGCAACAGTTGCACTGTAATCCGTGCATCCAAGTGATGCAGTAAATGAGTAACAGCCTGACGATGATATCGTTGCACTATATTCGACCTCGATAGTTCCATGATGGCCAACACATTGTGTCGCGGACACACATAACGTTGCAGAACATACAAGGCTGCATTTATCAGTTCAGTTGGTTCATAATCTTCCGGCACGGGCACAGTACTAGCCATGGGTTGTAGCTGTAATAGGAACAGCAACAGCAACAGCGCCAGCAATAATAACGAATATGACATTCGCATGGGGAAAGCGAAAACTTATAACTGTGCTGGCAACTTGCAACTTGCTGTGCAATTGGAGCCACAACTTGGCTGCAATTGCGTTAATTGCCTGGATAAGTATCATGCATTAGGAATAAATTAAGGGATCAATTAAAAGGATAAAAGCCACACGCCAGGATAATAAATGAAAGTGTGTGAAAATCGAAAACATTAAACACTATGAAAATATAGTAAAACATAGATAAAGTATAACGAATATTGGAAAACGAGGAACGGATGTGAAAATATTGAAATATTTAAATAAAATACATAGGAAAACATAGAAAAACCCTTAAAAGGCGAACATAAAAATATATTCGAAAATATTGAAAAATAATACAAAATATTGAAAACATAAAAATCACAGAAAATTATAGAAAATTTAGAAAAATATTGAAAAGAAAATAAAGAAATTTAAAAAATATTCAAAATCTCGAAAAATTAGAATCTTCAAAAAATCGAAAAACATAGTAAAAACACATAGAAAAACATTGGAAAAATATAGAGAATATTACAAAAAAAAATAGAAAAATATTGGACAAACAAATATAAGAGTATAAAATATAGTTGAACAAAAATTTTAAAAAAAATATTGAAAAATATCAAAAATATCAAAAATAAACCAAAACGAAAGAGTATTGAGAATTTAAATTAAAAACAAAAACAAGTAAAGGCATGTAGAAAATCAGACAAAAAAACACAAAGAAAACATAAAAAAAACGCAAAATATTGAAAAATTAACTTTAAAAAATAAAGAATAAAAAAAAAATAGAAAAAAAAAATCATTTCATAAACGTGTGGCAACGGTATATTATGTGCACTAACAGTACAGTAGTCTAAGTCTATGTTGCCTAGCATATGTTGCCACATTTACAAAATGGAATGGAAATTATTTCATTTATTTGCACACACTGTGGGAAAAGTGCTCGAACTGCTTTTCCATATGGAATTCTTTGTGGAATTGGCGTAGTTTTGCTAACAAGCCTCATAATTACTAGCACAACTTTCACACACACACACTGACACACACAACCATTAGTGTTTGCATTTGCATTTGCTGGAGAAGCAGGCAAAAGAGAAGACAGCGACAGAGGTAACAGAGGCAGAGTCACAGAGCAGTTAAAAAAGTTTTTTGTGACTTTATTTTGTGTATTTCGTTGACTTTATTTTTTTTTTATTTTCTTATTTTATTTTATTTTATTTTATTTTATTTTTTTTTTTTTGTGGAGCTGCAGCGAAAAACTTTTAATTTAGCAACTTTTTTCACAGTGACTTTTGCCAAGCGACTTCAGTGACATTTTCTCAGTATGTGTGAGTGTGTGTGTGTGTGTGTAAGAGAGAGAGAGAGACAGACAGAGTATGTAAATCAGTTGACATCTTATTAAACAAATTATTGATGTAAAGAAAATCTCACTCGAGAAATTGTTATGCTATAAAAAAAAAATAAATAAAATTATTGCGGCCGCTATGCAGACTGCAAGCGGTAGGCAGCAGTGTTTGCAATGTTTGCATTGTTGGCATAATCAGTGGTAAATCTAACAGGCAACAGGCATCAGCAAATCTGGTATCCGAATGCACAGTATACGAATTCACAGTATACAACACAAATGTCCTGCAGCGTAACTCTTGTTTTTGCTATTTTTATTTTCTTTTGTTGTTGCTGTTGTTTATCAAATGCGCGCATTAATTACGCAGCCACAAACAGAGCAGAGGGAGAATGGCAGAGAATGTCAGTGAGTGAAAGAGTGAGAGAGAGACTGAGCGTGTGTGTGCATTCATGCATGTGGCGCTGTTCTTGCTGCTTGCCGCTTACAACATATCGTTTCGCGGCAGGGCATTTGCATTTATATGCAGATCCTTTGTGCCCAAAGGATATTACATTTTTCCACTTGAAGCATTTTTGTGAATTTAATGAAATTTTTAATTTTTATGCGCGCCAAAGTGTAGAGCTACGCGCAACGGCAAACCGGAGGAGCCACTAACATGCCACACATACACACACACACACACACATACACAACGTACCAGAGAACGTTTGAAGGAAAGAGAGAGCGGAAGAGAGATCGGACAGCAGACATTCGTTGCAATTCTCAAAGCGCAAAGATAAATATAAATTGCCCCGTTGAGTGGCTAGACTCGCCAACCTTCCCTTTCCCCACTCACCTACCCCTTCTCCTATTGCCAAGTTTGCCCCTTACACAAACATCTCCCGTTTAGCATACAGAAGATGCAACTGCAAAGCGCTGTGTGGCGAAAAGCGTTGGTCAAGCCAAAAGCTAAATAAAGCTTGACTGTTGCATACCCTATAAATTGAAAAATTAACTTAAAAAATAAAGTAATAATATTATAATATATTAAAATTTTAAAACAATTGAAAATAAAAAAAAATTAAATTGAAATTAATTTAACTAATATCCAATTAATTTATAAAAATTTACAAAAAAAAAAACACACAAATAAAAAAAAATATTTAAATTTCAAAAATTTGTAAAACAAATATTAATAAAAATTAAAAAAAAACGATTAAAATATTTAAAATTAAAAAAAAAAAATACGGAACAAAATAATAAATAAAAAAAAATAAATATATTAAGATTAAAAAATATTGAAAAATAAAAATATTTAACTTTACAAAAAAAAAAAGCATAAATAAAATACAAAAAAAAAGTTTAAAACATTTTCAACACAAATATTAATAAAAATAAAAAAAATTATTAAAAAATTTAAAATTAAAAAAACAAATATTGAACAAAAAGAAATAAAATATTGTCAAAATTTTAAATTTATTGCTAAAGAAAAATCAAAAATTTCAAAAAAAAAATTTCCAAAAATAATATGAAATTTTGAAAATACTCAGAAATGACTCTTTACATGAAAAATATTTATTAAAATATTAATATATTTTAAAAAATATTAAAAATTTTAAAAATTTGCAAATATTCAAACTCAACTCTCTAAAACTTTCTAAAAAAAAGTCAACTGCATTCATACAATGATAACATACCCCATTAGTATCAAGTAAATTGCAGGGTATCTATGGCAGATTGGCCTTTAGGGTACGGAACAACTTGTTATATGTATTATATAGCAAACAGATTCTGAGCGTGTATAGGTATGTTTGTGTGTGTGTCTGTGTCTGTGTCTGCGTATGTTTTGTGGCTTACAGTGTGGTTGCTCAAGGGGCATGGAACAAAGCTTTTGTTGCCACCAGGCCAATGAGATAATCCAGAGACTTGCAACGACTTGTGACTTGTGGCATACAAAACATAAGTCGATTAATTGTTTAAGATTGCAAAATGATAAAAACGGATTAGTGGGAGGAAGGGATGTGGAGTGAAAAAGAAAAACACAAAGTTCAGGATCACTTCGGTGAAGACTATATGCTTGCTGACTATGCCACAAAAAGCCGCAATTAAATTTCTAACTGCCACATGTTGTACGAACAACAAAAGGTGCCATGATATGGGCCATAAGTCAACTAACAGACAGAGAGCGAGAGCGAGAGTAACAGAGTGGGAGAGAAAGAGGAAGAGGGAGTGGAAGAAACTGTGGCATGCTTCAAGTTTAGGTAAAAGTTCAAGTTGGAGGGGATGTGGCTACATTTTGCTGCATAAATTAAAAATGACAAGGATATGCGCGAGGCAAGGAATAACAAAGACGACCGTTGGGCACAATGGTGCCAAAGAAAACGGAGACGTGGCAAATGTAACCCAAGGCGATGCCAAAACGCGGGGCAACAAGTTGCTGCGACTACTGAGGTAACAAACTAATGTCTCTATGTGTGTGTGTGTGTGTGTGTGTGTGTGTGTGGCATATGATACATGTGAGCTAAAAACCCCTTTACCTATTCCCACTGCCTTCCCTTTCTCACACCGCCCTCCCTCTGTAGACAACGGCAGCCACTCGAATGGCAAAATGCCTTTTCCCATTGTGCGCGCTCTGAGGAAATTCTACAAATTCAGCGAAAAGTATTTTTCCACCTTTAAAAGTAGCAACTGTGGGCGCGGGAAGAGCAACAAATGGATAGATGGGGAAGACAGCAGAGCAGCAGGCGGAGTCGGACTAACGCTACTTTTGCCTGAGAGCGAGAAATGATTTATGAATGCAAAAAGTTTTTGGCCCCAACTTTGCGGAACCGTTTGGTTACCTTGTTGTAGTAGTCCATGTTGTTGTTGTTGTTGATGTCAGTTTGCGACATGGGCAGCTTCGTGTTACGCACACACATAGACACACACAAATACACACACATACATATAGAGAGATGAGCACACACGAGCTGCCGCTTAATGGAATTATAAAAATGTTAACTTCAGCAGAAATTCAAACAGCGCCTCGATGTATGCAACACTTTTTTCACTTTTGTTCTGCCTTTGTTTGCCTCGCTCTTCTCAGCATATCTGTGAGTATGTGTGTGTGTGTGTGTGTGTGTGTGTGTGTGTATGTGTGTGAATATTGGCAACTAACCTTTTTATACGAATTCAGTTATAATTTTGTTTAACATTCGAAGTGGCTTTGTTTGTGGCCAGTGGCAAGTAAAAGTTGTAGAGTAAGAGAGAAGGCGAGAGAGAGAGAGAGAGAGAGAGAAAGAGTAAGAGGAAAGTGTACAACACTTTTAACATTTTTGCCATCAACTGTCGAAAACAAAAATATTTGTCTAACCTTTTGCATTGGTTTTTATACTATGAATAGAGCATAGATAAAATGTGAGCATGGGCAGGGACAGAAACAGAGGCAAAAGCAAAAGTTCAAGAGTTTTAAGCAGAGAGAGAGAAAGATATTAAATTCACAAAAACAAAGAAAAAATGATGATGGCTGCAAGCAAACTAATCAATGATTAGTTTTTTTTTTCCTAAGCTAAAAACAAAAAGAAAAAAGTTATTGAAATTTTGGCTTGCAGCTATTAAGCGTAGCATTTGCAAAGCTAAATTTATAAACGCTAATAACGTTTGAAACACTTTGCATCAGTATTAATTTTATGGAGTTGTTGCAGCTCTACATTTCGCTTGGTTAGATTGCCTAAATTACTATATCTATCTCTTTCTATTACACTGCAAAATTTTACTCTTGCTCTCTCTCTGTCTCTCTCTCTCTCTCTCGTACTGCTAGCATCATCGCATTCTTCATTATTCTGATTGTTTGTCTCGTGTTTCTCGCTTGAAAAATTAAAACAAAGCAAAAGGCACAAAACGTCAGCAGCAGCAGCAGCGCAAAGCCTCAAGCAAACTGCAGCAGCTAGTAGTACAGAGAGTGTGTGTGTTTGTGTGTGTGTGTGTGTGGCAAGTGTGGGAAACCAATCCAATATACTTTTCAAAGCAAACACAGCAAACTTGAAGCGCGCCGAGCGTTCAGCTAAATCGAAAGCCAAGCCAAGCTACTAGCCAAGTAGCCAATCTAATGCCAAAGAACCGCTAAAAAATATGCCAAAAAAAAAAAAATGAAATAAAATCGCATATATGCACAACTAGCAGTTATGCTGCATATATAAACTATAGCAGCAAGTTACCCTTTATCAATAGTTATCAATTTTACAGGGTATATAAATCAACCACACACTGTAATAGAAATGGACCAAAAGTCTGGTGCAGCTACAGCTTCAACTACTGTTGCTGCTGCTGCTATTACTGCTACTGCTGCTGCTGCTACTACTACTACTACAGCTTCTCCTGCTGCTGATGTGTCTTATCTTGTCTGCAGTGGCAGCGACGTTAACTTCAACTGTTTGCGCTGGCATCGGCGCATCCTGAAGGTTTTTATCTTGGCGTCATGTTGATGTTTGTCGGAAACTTGATTATTTTCGCTGCTGCTCTTCGTTTTTTTTTTTTATACATTGCTTGATGCTGCTGTTGCTGCTGCTGCTTCCACATGTTGTCTGGCTGGTAGTTGCAGCAAATGTGGCTGTTGCTGTTGTAGCTGTAAAGTCTGTTGGTGCTGGTGACGTGTTGTGTCACGAAATTGCGCAAAAATAAATATTTGGAAAATATTTTAAATATGAACAAAATCGATAATAATAATAATCGATAAATTGACTAATCGATAAAAATAAATCGATAATCAAGTTATGTATCGATAATTAACTCAAATAACATATAGATAAATCGATAATCTAATAATCGGTAAATCGATACATTAGGAAAAATTCAACCGACAGTATTTCTTAACATATTTATTAATCGAAAATAATAATCATTATATTCGATAACTTGATAATTTGATATATTATGAACAATTGCAAAATTGCGATGCATCGATGACAAAAATCGATATCATGATAAATGAAATACTACTTAATCACTATCAAAAATGAATTGATAACAATTATCGATATTTATCGATAACACAGTGAGAAATAAATATTCAAAGAAATAATCAAATAGCACGAATGCAATTTTGTTCATATCATGTCACGCGTCTATCAATTTGCGTGAGTCTCAAGCTCTCAGCCATTGTTGCAAAACGTCTACAAATTTTAAGCTCACATTCGTGTCGTGTCACGCAACCAACTCTAGTTTGTGTCAGTTGCTTGCCGCTGACTTGCTGAAGATGTTTGTGCTGTGCCCGCAGCGTACAAGCGGAAGCAGTCGAAAACAGTGGACGGGGTGGTGAGAGAAGGGGGGAAGAGACAGTAGAAAGAGGTAGGATACTATGAGTTGGAGTCAGGGATTAGCCCAAATGTGTGCTATAAATAGAGATGTGCATATGTATGTGTGTGTATGCCGTATGTATGCACTGTGTATCTGTGTGTGTGAACAGAGTCAAAAAGAGTTTTGCAGCCTGTGTGTGACTTCAATGTAAATGCAACTTTAAGTCAAGGCAAATGCGACAACAACAACATGAAAAAAAAAAAACAAACACAAGGCAAAGGCATTTCAGTCAGTTCACTGTCTCTGTCTCTGTCTCTGTCTCTGTCTCACTGTCTCTGTTTGCTGTTGTTGTTGTTATTGGGGTAAAACAAGCATAAGTAAAATAAGTTGTAATAAGAGCAGTTAACAACAAGAACAAAACCAAAAAGCACAAAAAAAATAACAAAAAAGCAGAACACGAAACATGGGCAAGACGTCGCTATATGTGTGTGTGTGTGTGTGTAACACACCTGCACACAAGCCAAGAGGCACATGACAAGCACATGACTATGGCAGCAACAGCAGGCAGCAGCAACGCAAGCAACAGCAGCTGTGAAGGGGAAAGGCGTGCTAAGAAACTCTTACTTTTGCCAACTCAACCAGCTCGTTCTTCCCTATCTCCTGCCACACACCCCACCTCCCCATTCTTTCCCCTCACTCTCACTCAGTCACTGTCTGACAACTCCTTTAAAATGTAGTTACTGTTGTTATTATTCAACCTTAATGAACTTAACAAGCTCGCACGACGACGACGACGACATGCCAGGACTTGCCAGGACATCAGCTCCTACAGTTGGACAAGGACAAGTTCTACTCATTCTACATCAGTATCCTTACCTCCTTTTGCCAAAACAGACAACAAGACAGTAAGACACATACGTTATGCAGGGGCGTGCGTTTCTCTCGCTCTCTCTCTCACTTTCTCTGTATGTATGTGTGTGTGTGTGTGTAGCAAAACGCCGCATGAAGTTGCATGTTCATGTCGCAAGAAATTTTGCGCTCAATGGCGCAGGGTCACGTAACTCAAATAAAGCGCCAACGTTACCCAAAGCCAAACCGAACCGGAAACACACAAGAAAAATAATAATACAAAAAAAGAAGAAAAACACACACAGGCACACACAAACAAAGAAAATAAATCTCAAAAATATACAAAAATAAACAAGACAATGCAAAATCAAAAAATCTATAAACGACTAGTAAATATCCGGTAAAAATAAAAAAACAAATAAATTTAAAAAAAAATATTTTTTAGAAAAAAATAAATTAATTAATTTGTGCTATATGAAGAATATTTATACACAAGAATATTTGCATACGACAAAAAAAATACCCGGTAAATGAAGTAAACAAATTTCTGACTTAGTAAATGAAATATATGACTAGCATAAACATGTAAAAACACACTAAAAAAAATTCAAAAAAACATATATTTCAAAATTGTAAAAAAAAAAAATGAATTTAAAATGGTTGCGAATGAGCAAGAATAATTTTATACCTTCAATAAATACCCGGTAAATTTAAAAATAAAAACACAAATTTAAAAAAAAGCATACGAAAAGCATAGGAAGTATGAGCATGCGACTGACGAATATTCGTTAAATTTAACAAAAAATATATTTACATCATAAATTTTTACTTTCGTTTTCTTAAAAAAAAAAAATGTTATATTTAAAATAAATAACAAAATAAAAATATATATATAGTAAAATTTTGCAACTTAATATTATAAACATAGACCGTAAAGAAAATTTCGTTAATTTGAATTAGTAAAGTTATCAGCCAACTCTACTGTTCCCAGTATACATAGTATAAGAGCGGCGAGTGTATTCTGACGCATATAAAAGGCCGTAACTGAGGCAAAAATGTTGACAGTCTGCTGTCGGCCGTCAATGAAGTCGGCTGCAGTTGGCAAACATTCAAGATTTTTTAAGATTACGATTATTAATTGAATGAAATGCATGCAACGGAATATGAAAATCCGATTTTAATACTTTTAAATATTTCTGTAATATTTTTAAAATTTTATGGGATTAAGAAATTTAAAAGATTTCTAGCTTAGAAAATATATGTAGGGAAAAAACAATTTTAGCTGCAAGCAGAAAAAAAAATAGATTCAGAGACAGCTATAGCAATATAAAAAGGAAAAAACAGCAACACATGGAGACAGAGACAGAAAATAAAAACGAGACAAAAACAGCAATACAAAGAGACAAAAACAGCAATACAAAGAGACAAAAACAACAATATAATGATGCAAAGGAACAGAAACAAATCAAAATTCATTCATTAAATTCGATCAAGCATACTGTATGCCAAATATGGTACAATAAATAGCCTTCACCATGCCTCCTCTCGCCCATTTAAATAATCCTTTTTTTTTCTGCGAGCATTTTTCATTGTCATTGAGCATAAAAACATTTTCTCTGATATTGAATTTTACACAAAAAAAAAATGCACGTAATTAAATATGAAAAAAAAATTTATTTTTTTTTTTTTGAATTGTTTGTTTGTTACCTGACACCCGCTTTCTGCAAGTGAATTCAAACGCAAAGTTCGCCGCCAGCCATTTTTACCATTATTAAATTTATTTATTGAAAACGTGCAACGTATTGCAGCAAACACTTTGTGACGTGTCCATAAACTACTCTCGGACACTATGTTAAGGCCATCGATATGCATATTGATTGGTTATGCCTAGGGCACTAGTAACAACTCCACTGCCATGACCTGAATTGACGGCTTTCCTTTCTCATATTTCTACTTTTACAGTCACAGTCACTGCAATAATGTTATTATTTTGCTACTTGTTTAGGTTTTTCTATAATTCCTCCTACTACATTGCATGGTCTTCATACAATATTTTGTATTTTCTGGTTTGCTTTTTTCTCAGTTTTCATATTTTTTTTTCATGCCTCCTATTGCACCTGACCCGACCTGGACTAACTCCTGGACCTCCTGGACCTCCTGGACCTCCTGGACCTCCTGGACCTCCTGGACCTCCTGGACCTCCTGGACCTCCTGGACCTCCTGGACCTCCTGGACCTCCTGGACCTCCTGGACCTCCAGGACCTCCTAATCAACATAACTGAAATTTATTTTCACTCTACCAACTCTATTATTATAACTATATCTATAATATTACGTTGTTCTAAGTAACGATTTCAATTCAATTCGATTGAACTTCATTCAATTTATTTCAATGCTCACGCAGCTGCTGCCTTATATTATATTTTTTATGCAAGGCTTGTTAAGTCCTTGAATTTGATTTCTAGAAACACACACAAGGATTTCGTGACTGGTCCCTGAACGTCCTTTACCTACGTCCTTTCACTATGACATTTGGCTGCGGTTACTTCTGTTTCTGCTGCCGTTGCTGCTGTTGTTACTGTTACTGCTACTGCTGCTGCTGCTGCTGTGGTAGCCATTTGACATAATTAATTGTAACACGGAACAATTACGATCTGACTTCCGACCGCCCACATGGCCACGCCCTTCAATGCCAACTGGAGCCAGGACAATAAGGATATACATTTTAATTAAAGCACCTCGAGCAACTAATTACATTCCCAAAGTCAAATGCGATAGCGATGGCGATGGCAACGGTAACGGCGATGGCGATGGCGATGGCAATAGCCATGTTTGAGTATGTGTGCGGTGTGTGGTGTGCGTCTCTGTGTGTGTGAGTTTTGTGTATGAGTTGTGTGTGACCAACAAAGACCGAGCTAAGCAAGCAATTGAACCCATTCAGTGGGTGCCATGTGAATGTGTGTGTGTTGTATTTGTGGTTTGTTGTTGTCATATGTCCTTGAGCGATTTTCGCGACCTTTTCACTCTCTACTCTCCCATTCCCCCCCCCCCTCTCTCTCTATCTGTTACTCCCACTTTCTAACCTTGCTCCCTTAAAAATTCCTCAGCATATGTTTTTTAAAAATATAATTAAATACTTATCGATAATTATCGATAGCAGCAGTAACAGCTTTACTTTACTTTATCTATGTTAATAATTGCACTAAACGTTATCCAGTTATCGATATTTATTGATAGTCTGTCAAATGTAACTTTTACTTGTATTAAAAAGTTCCTATAAATATAAAATTAAAACAAACTGAAGCAGACTTCAAATCAATTCTTGCTTTAAGTTGAATTTCAATTTCATATAGTTCCTTAAAAAGTAATATTTTTTTAATTTTCTTTGTGTTTCATTTCATATTCTTATTAAATTGTCATTTCATTTCCAACATATTTCAACTTGAATTTCATTACATTTAACAGCTATTCAACACCTGCAGCTGTTGCTGCTGCTTTCTAAATCCTTTTTATACCTCAGATTTATTTTAATTCTCACCGTAATCCTTTTTCCACTCGCTCCATTTTAAACCTTTCCATTCCCTTACGTCTTACATGACCCAAAAATAATTGTCTTTGTGGACATTATGTTTATGTTAATTGTTGTTATTGTTGTCCTTGTCATTGTTTTGTGTTGTTTTCATTACTAATTGTTGAATGATAGCAAATGATACGAGCAGGAGGAATGGAATCTGTGGGGGAGTAGTCGAAAAACAGAAATGTTGTGAAAACCCTTTTGTGCATGTTTTTGGTTCGTTTCAGTTGCCGTTAACATGACACTTGAAGCTTAACCCGCAGCCTGCGGGTGTTTAACTCCTACTACCCTTTACTTTGCCTTCCTCTCTTTCGCTCTCTCTCTCTCTCTCTCTTACTCGTAGAGCTCGTAGAGTTCCCTGTGGAGAGGGCTGTTAAAATGTGTTAAACCATTAAATGAAATTGAAATTCTTGGCAAGTTTACTTGATTATCCTGTCGCCAATAATTAAATGTTTGTTGTCGCAACAAGTTGCCAAGGACCAAAACGAGGAACAAGAGAAAGAAGCAGAAACAGAAACAGAAAAAGAAGTAGCAATAGCAAAGAAGTTGCCGTTAAATGGTTAAACATTCGCTTGGCAAGTAAATGCGACAAGGATACGAAACGATGAGATGAGATGAGATGAGATGAGATGAGATGAGATGCTAAGCAAAGCGATGGGATGCGATGCGACACGACTTTGCCTTTCGCCTTGAGTCTGTTATAAATTGTACTCATTAAAATATTTTAATTTACTTGCCAAGCGATTACAGTAACAGCAGCGAGTGAGAAAGAGAGAGAGACAGAGAAAGCAAGATTAGGCAGCGGCATAGCAAAATTAATGCGTAACATATTTTTTGCTTTTAGAGTTAAACAAAACTTGACACAATAATTGGTTATATCAATTGAGACCCAAAGAAGGAGTGAAGTAGTAGGATGAAGTCAGAAAGGGGGACGCGAAGTGAGGTTAGGGTGCTAGCTGATTGAAAGGGGAAGTGTAATTATTAGACGTGTCAACTCTTGTGCGAGCGCAAATTACCCAGAAAATGTCATCAAGTCAATTTGGCGAAATGAGAAAAGTAATCAACGCCAGACAGACATAACCTCAATATACCCAACAATATCACCAAGCACTTCAGCTCTCTTTCTCTCTCTGTCTCTTTTACTCTCTTGCTGCTTGGGAAAAACAAACAAAACGCAAAAAGTGCTTAAAAATTTAAATCACTTGAGCAAAGCGTCACAATATATAAATTATATTTTGAGGGTAAATAAAACACTTAACGCCCTTTTAGCGGTTAGCGCGACAAGCTCAAAGCTACAAAAAAAAAAACAGAAAAAAACAGAAAAAAACCTTCGCTCCCCAAAACTCATACTCGCCTTTCTGCAATGCGCGACCCCACGACCGTCAACAGCACTGCACGCCCGCTGACACGCTCTGGTTAACGGCGCGTCCTCGCGCAAGGATTCACTGTTAAAATACACAAACCGACAAACAAAAAAAAAAATGCCACGAAAATAAATGACAAAAAAAAAGATGCGCGGAAAAAGAAAAAGTCGAATAATTGATGCGCTTATAAATTTGCCAAGATTTCTTGCTATGTTAGACATTATGATGATATAATTGTGCCATCTTGATGAAATTTGTTGAATATATAGGAGGCATTTTGGTATATAGTATAGGCCCGATGAGTGGAGAGCTCGAAGGTGAATTCCTCAGGTCTGGAGATTTCATAGAAGACAGTAATTTATAAAGATTTTTAAGGTTATAGTATAGGCCCGATGAGTGGAGAGCTAGAAGGTGAATTCCTCAGGTCTGGAGATTTCATAGAAGACAATAATTTATAAAGATTTTTAAGGTTATATAAATATTTCTGTAGGGAGGCGGTGTGCATTTTCCTCAATTTTTACCTCAAAGTCCTGAATTTTCTTTCTGAACGGTGAGTTATTAGAATTATGCTGCATTAATTTCAAAACTAGTCTAAAATATTACAGAATAGCTTTTATGGGATATATTTGTAGGATACATAAATATATAAATAAATTAAATATGTTAACTTTCTTACAGCAAAAGTATTTTCTGATAAGTTTCACTTGAAATTAATGAAAGTAAACTTATTATTTATCAAAAGTATACACATATGTATAGCAGGACTTCAACCGAGAATACTCTGCGTCATGAAGTGTATTGGAAAGAAAAAAAAAGGAACGAACAAACACATTGTCGCAACGGGCGTCCTTTAAGCCATCATTATCAAAATGGCAAGCGGCTAAAGCAGAGGTGGAGCATGAGACAAAAGGCAGGGTATGAGGTATAGGCGGCAGACTAAGACTAAACAAATTTGTGGCCCCGTTGGCAGACTGCCTGCCATGCTGCCTGACTCGTTGGCTCGTTGGCTCGTTCGTCTGGCTGCCTGATGTCTTCTTCGTCAGCTTTACTTTTTCTCATAACTGTCAGCTGACAGCTCCAACGTTGTCACCCCGCCTGATGACAAACAACACAGCAACAAAAATAATAATATGAAAGAGAAAACAATAGAAGAGCGAGAAGAAAAGCAGCTAAAAACTTTTGCCTGCTTTGTTGACGTTTCACAATTTTATTTTTCGGGTTCATTTCAGTTTTTTTTTCATTCTGTGCCGGGAACAAGCACGGCTGAGGTATGCTCATCATGAGGTGAGCTTATACTACAGACAAAGCTCTATTTATTACAGGGTATTAACTAGTCAACCATTTAAAGTTTTACTGTCGGCATGCGCTTATTTTGTTAGCTTGTTTTTCTTTCATTTTTTTTTTTTTTGTATATTTTGGCTGCACGATTTGACATTAACCTGTCAGCGTCTGCCTTGCATTTTCTTTCTTTATTAAGTATTTATGGGCGTGGCGCCAAGGCAGACGCAGCCTTCAAGCGCCTCGAAGCGACAAAACAAAAATTTCAGATTAATCGTAATAATTGCGATTGGTGATGGTACGGGGCTGGCGTATTTGTAGTATATTTTAGTACATTTTTAGTATATTTTTAGTATATTTTTAGAATATTTTTAGTATATTTGTAGTATTTTTGACATACCGATTGAGTATTTTTTATGTATTGCAATAATTGTTTTTGTAAATATAAATAAAATATTTTTATTTAATTTTTTACATTTTTTGTATTTATTAGCATTTATTTAATATTTTTTTCAGTATTTTATAGTTTGTATTTTTCAGCTTATAAAATAGACTTAAATTTTTCTTAAATATTTTGATTTACATATTCGTATTTTATTTAGTAATTTTTGGTATTTTACAGTATTTTTTTTTTTTAATAAAAATTTTGATATATTTTATTTATAGCTTTTCTAGTATTTTCAGTTTTATTTTTTTTTTTTTTGTATATTTTTTTCATGAATTTGTTGACTTTTTTTATAGCTCTCTAAATAGCTCTAATTTATTGAGTTAAACTTTTTCTTTCAATTTATTTGTAAATTTACCGTTACTTTAGCTCATTTTCATCTTAGTTTTTCCCTCTGGTGAAAAGCTCAAGATCATTTCCAACTACAAATTTTGATTCAATTGATTCACAAGCGAAAAGCATTTGCTCGCTTTGTCTTTGACTTGCGGTTTCTTTTTATTTTTTATTTTTTCCTATCTTTTCTTCAGCTTTTCCGCCATATGAAAATTCAATTGACGCCTGTGATTCGATTTGTGCGCTCTCTCTAAAAAGAAAAGCAAAAAAAATATATACATATATATAAAAAAGCAAAAAGTAAAGAATAAAAAAAAATTGAAATAACATTTCGCCTGGGGGAAGCTTTGAAGCGAAGCGCCAACTGTTTTGATTAGATAAGCAACAGGGCAACGAGCAGTAGATAGTCAGAGACTGAGACAGATAGAAAGAAAGAGATAGAAATAGAAAGAAGAAAAGAGTCAGTGAGTGGCTTTAGCCAGCAAAAGCGTGGAGTTCAAAAAATGCCCGCAGGCCACAAAAATCAGTGAGAAAAAATACTAAAAAAAAAAAAAAAAAAGAATTTGTATATGTAGAAAAAATGCAAAAACGTGGGCGGCAAATGTTGTTAACCAGCAACTCTTGCCACAGCCTTCTATCCAAACTTTTCATCACCCCTTGCCTATTCCACTGCTGTGTGTATGTGTGTTTGAATGCAGCAACTTTTGGCTTACAAATTGTTTTTTAGTTGGCAGAACTTTTAATTTGGTTATAGTGTGAAAATGTTTGTTCTTTGCTCTCTCTCTCTCTCACACTCTTTCTTTCTTTATCTTTCTCTGTCTCTCTCTCTCTCTTACAAACTCTCAGCTTTCTCTAACCCTTTAGCTTCGACTCTGTTTCTTCGTCTCTTTCTCTCTCTCTCTCGTTTTTCCTCTCTGGCTGCATGCTACTTTCTTTAATTTATACCCTGTAATTTTTAAGCAGTTCAAATTTGTTGATATTTTTTTGCAGGGTATATACTAGTCAAATTTCACTAACTAATATAAATTTTCTAAAATATTTTCTGTGAATATTATTTTTTTTTTATTACAGAGCATTCACTAGTCGTATATGCCCAAAATTTGTATTCTCATAATTATAAAAAAAAGTTGTTTTTTGTTTCTATTTTTTTTTTATAATTTTTTATAATTTTTTTTTATTTATTTCTCATATTATAGAGTATATACTAGTCGTATATACTCTACAACTTCAGCTTTTTAATTTGTTTTCTTGCCTTTTATTTTTTTTTTTTGACCAAAAGTTTGTGGCGTAAATTAATTTGCATTTTAGACATACTATGCTCTTCACTTTCTGTCTCTCTTTATTTATCTGCCATCTCTTTCTCTCATTGTCTGTTCTCATCTTTGCGAGCTGGTCACTTTTTTTTCAATTAGTTTTGCATGCCAAGCCGCAATTAGATGGCAATTAATAAACTAAAGATACTTCTATGTAGCATAGCGTGTCGTCTGTTCTATATCCTATGTAATAGAATGTGCTGGCGTGTTCTGTCATGTTGTAGCGTGTCCGGTTTCCAGTTTCTAATATTTTAGACAATAGATAAAATGTATTTGAAATGTTTTGTTCTTGCATTAATCAAACAAATCAATTTTCATATGTCCAACGATTGATATCGCCAACAAAACAAAACATTCAGTGTCCTGCCACCTCATTCAACTTGCCATAAGCCTTGTGAGCTTGCCCCTCGTCATTTTGCCTCAATTCATAAATGTAATAAAAAACCATAAAAGCTCACACGTCAAACACAATTCAATGTTGACTCCTTATGCCTTATGTACCACACACCCCACCCCTTACCTTCACCCACCCAAGGCGCCACTCATTGGACTCATTTCTATAGTGCTCTGTGACAGTTTCGCCTTGCAAGTTTCTCTTTATGGGCGTCGTTTGTGGCAGTGGGCGGGGCCAATTATCAGCGCTATTACCGAGTCGAGCCACAATTCAATTTGTTTGACGTTTCAAATGGCTTTTGGGGAACTCCAAATTCTTGCCCAGCACACACACACACACACACAGACACATGAAGAGAAACACATGATACCTTCAATGAGTATCCAAAACATTCACACACACACACACACACACTCTTACATAGTTCACTCATTCATTTTGCTCAAGTTTTTGGTTACTTTGTTTTGTTCCCCTAACCCCGAGAAAAAAAAAAAAACTTTCACATTGATAAAAGCCACAAAGTGAAACGTAAAGTGAGGACGAAAACTAAGAAGAAGCAGAAGTAGAATAACACACGTTGCGTATGAGTAATGTCTCAATTCATCTATCTGTATGTATGTGTGTGTGTGTGTGTGTGTAGTTGGGAGTGTGTGTCTGTATTACAAGCCGCTCCAGCGGCTGCTTTCGGCTCGTAATGAAAAGTTTGACGTAATGAAATAAGCCAAAAAGTTTTTTTTTTCTATCTTCTTCTTGCTGCAGCTTTCAATAATAACTGTAAAAGTAACTAGCCAAAAGTTTTGCTGCTTCTGCTTCTTCTGACAGCAGCGAATGATATAAGAAACTGTAGCAGAACAAAAAGACAATGAAAAAGAAGCTGAGTAAAAGAAAACTTTGCTCTTTTTTTTTCTACGTCTTCTTTCACTTCATTGTCTTCATTATCATCTTTAGCCAACAATGAGATTATGATGAGCTGACCAACAAAAAAATGTACAAAATATATATATAGATATATATTCTAGGTAATTGAGCTTGTTTTAATGTCATTATTATTTAAATTTGCATTATTTATAATATTATTTTAATTATTTTTATGATTTATTAATTTAATTATATTTTTTATTTAAATTTTTTGTTATTTAAATTATTTTTAATAATATTATTACTCTTATTATTAGCAATTTCATTAGTTTTATTATTATTATTTATTTCTTTTTCATATTTTTATTACTCTTAAGATTGGCAATTTCATTAGATTATTCATTATCATTATTATATTATTTTTTATATTTTTATTACACTTATTATTAACAATTTCATTTCAATATATTTTTATTTTTATTATTATTATTTATATATTTTTTTAATATTTTTCTTACTTTTATTATTATTAATTTTATTTGTTTAATCATTTGTATATTCATTATCATTATTTATTTATTTTTTATATTTTTATTTTTATTAATTTTGAAATATTTTATTATTCGTAATATAATTATCAATATAATTATTAATATCATCATTATTATTAACATTGACATTTTCATTAGCATTATTTATATCATTATTATTCTTATTTTATTATTTATCAAATTTCCCAACATTTATTTATTCGTCAAATCATTATTAATTACATTATTATTATTATTATCATTAACAGTTTCATTACTTTTATCATTATTATTTTCATTAATATTATTATTCTCTTTATACTTACTTGTAAGTTCTAAAAATTTTATCTTTCATTTCTTCTCTCACCTTTTATTTTAACAGTGTTTCATTTTCCACTCGTTCCACTTTCTACTACATGTATTTGCCATTATCTTTACAAGTCACTTTGACTTTATTTCCACATATTTTTCATTTCACTTATAGCATACTTTTAATGTTTCAATTCCACTGTTCCATCAACATTAATACTTTACATGCTATATTTCCTCTCTCTCTCTATCTCTCTCTGTGTATCGTTGTGCAACACATAAATATTTGTTATACATGCCACACACACAGGTACACTCACTAGTATGTTTCACATGCCACTCGTTCCACACATTAAGCAAAACACCTTTAACACCGTTGCGTTCATTTTCACGCGATTTACGCACAGTTCATTGAACAGACATCGCATTGAAACACATTGCACACACACACACACACATACATACACAGAGAAAAATCGAAATAACAATTAATCATAATTAAGCCACAAAATGCACAAATAATCATTTATTATGAACTGTACAAAGAGACACAAAGAGAGAAAGATCGGAAGAGGGAGAAGACTGTGAAGTGTCGAATGTGATAATAAATTAAGTCAAGTTTTGGCTTCTCGTTAAGCTTTCAGCCCGAACATAATCTAAGCTAACCTAATATAACGTAACCCATGTTTAACCTATTGACTATTTGGTCAATTTTGCCTTCATGCCAGCCCCAGTCACATGATAAACCGCAAAAGCCTTAAGCTACTTTCTACAAATGCCACAAATGCTGCTTTTGGTGGCAAATGGCAAGTGGCAAGGTAGCAGGTAGCAGGCAGCTGTTAGTTGCCTTCGGTTGTTGCGTTAATCAGGCGTTAAATTAACGCACTCATTAGCACAAATTACAAATTGAGCGGCATAGCCGCCATATGGAGTGTGGAGTAAGGAGTATGAAGTGTGCGCTGTCCACTTTCCTCTTTGTTCCGCACCACCCCCCCCCCCCCCCCCACACTTCAATTGGCGGTAAACTGAGAGTCAGGTGCTTAACATAAATCACTTAATAATCAAGTGCAGGCATTTAATTGCTTGACCATCGCATCCATTCCATTCCAATTCATTTCATTTCATTTCATTTCGTTTCATTCCATATCATTTCATTTCATTGCTTGTGATATTTGGGCATTGTCGCCTTTGTGTAATTAATTATTTCATTAGATTTTCAGTATAGTGAAAATTTTAGGTGACTGACAAAAGCTAATTGCTATAGCAAGCTGACACATTTTGTAGGGTATCACAGTATCGTCATGCTTAACTAACTGCAATGTTATGCTATTCTATATTGCGCAGCGACCTCTGACATTTAATTTAAGTTTTGCAATTTGAATGCGAATTACAAAGGGAACAGCAAAAGCAGCAAGTATAGAAAGAGAGGCAAGAAGTACAAGACAGAAGAGAAAGAGACAGAGAGAGTGAGACAGCACTACCAAGCAACGCCTAGTTTTGGCTTCAAATCAAATCTATTGCCAACAACAACAATAAGATGTAGAAGTAGTCGAAAACGGGGAATGAAGAGACACAAATAAATAGGCAACACTGAGAAATGTGTAAGTGTGTGAGTGCAAAAGAGAGAAAATAATTTGGCAAGTTTTTAATTGCCAGCAACCGCTGCCAGTGACAACCGCAGGAAAACAAACTTTTTGACTTTTTTTCTATTTCTTTTTTTTTGTAAATTTTTTTTATTTTATTTTTATATTTTTTTATTTATTTAGCATTTTGCTTTGTAATTATTTTGTCAACATTTGCATGTGCGAGAGTTGAACGTATTAGAACGCTAATCTAGTCAAAGTTTCAGACTCAATATGTACCAGAAATTGCAAGACAGAACTAGTCGTGATGAAAATGATTTAACACATCAAATTATATTTTGCATAAATATATTCATTATCATTATCATTTTCATTAATTTTGTCATTATTATTATTATTACAATTATCATTGTCATTGTCATTATCATTAGCATTATCATTGTTATTATGATTTTTATCATTATCATTATTATTTGTCTCTGCATTATTTTTGTTTTATTATTATCATTATCATTACTCATATCATTCCCATTATTATTTTCATTATTATTATTATTATTACAATTATCATTGTTATTGTCATTATTATTATGATTTTTATCATTATCATTATTATTTCTCTCTGCATTATTTTTTATATTATTGTTTTCATTATTATCATCATTACTCAAATCATTGTCATTATCATTTTCATTGTTATTATTATTATTGCAATTATAATTATCATCAGCAGTACGATTAATATTATTATTGACATTGTCATCGTCATTATTAATGTCATTAATATTCTTTTTGCTAGTATTATCATTAATAAATGATTATTATACTCGGTGCCCTATGGGAACCAAGAGTATATTGGGTTAGTGACAAGAGCAAATGTATGTAACACCCATAAGGAGGCGTGGCCGACCCCATAAAGTATATATATTCTGACTCAGGATCAACAGTCGAGTCGATTGGAGCATGTCCGTCTGTCCGTCTGTCCGTCTGTCCGTCTGTCCGTCTGTCCGTCTGTCCGTCTGTCCGTCTGTACGTCCGTATGAACACACAGATCTCGGAGACTATAAGAGATAGAGACTTCATTTTTTTTGCATAGTGTTTGTAGTGTTTGCAGGCAGATCAAGTTTATTTTGGATTTTTGCCACGCCCCCCTCCGCCTCCACAAATCGATGAAAACCATTTTGAACACACCACTTCACCCACACCCAGTCAAGCTACAGCACTGAATTTTGGTACAAAGTTAGAATATGTTTATCTGGACGTTGTGTACAAATTTGGTACAGATCGGATAATAAACATGGAAGTTATACACATTTCAAATTTCAAAAGTTGAGAGGCGTACGCTTGCTTGCTGTTCTCACCCCAAACGACGGCAACATTTTTTCAGTGTTTCTCACACTTGTGAAGAGCGTGGCTCAGTGGTTAGAGGGTTGAACTCGCGTGCATGAGGTCCGCGGTTCGATTCTCGAGACGATTTTTTTTTTTAAAAATTTTTTTTTTTTTATATTAACTTAAAATTGGCGAGTGCGCAGCACGAGCAAAATAAATATATAATACCACTTTGGGCACCGAGTATTATATAGTCGAGCACACTCGACTATAACTTTCTTACTTGTTATTATTATTATCATTATTATGCCAATTGTCATTATAATTCTTCTTATAACTATCATTATCATTGTTAATATTTTTCAATATTATGAACATTATCATTATATTATGAACATTATCATCAACATTATCAAAGTCATTGTTTTCACTATTGTCATTGTCTTTAGTATTATGATAGTCATTACAATTGTCATTATTGCTGTCATAACAATATCATCAATGTTTTCATCATCATAGTTTTCCTCATTATATTGATTATCAAGTTCGTTATCAACAACATTATTCAAGCTCTTTATCATTATGTCAAAGATTTTCTTCATCATTCTTTTCTTTTCTCTTTATGACAAGCATATCATCATCATGGTCTTCATCCTTTTCATCATCATCATTATCATCATGCTCAAACTTTCAGGCGTCAAATAAATCGAAATCGAAACATATAAAAAAAAAAGAAAAGAAAAAAAAACAACAACCAAAATCTGTTGCCCGCAGCAGAACGCGTTGCGATAAAGCTGCAAGTTTCAGCTGTTTTGCAGCTTTAGTCGCCAAACAAAACAAAAACAAAAAAAAACAAGCCAAAGCTACACTGTAAGAAATTGGCGTAAAGATTAAAAGCGGAAAGAAACAGAAAATTTGAAAATTAAATTTTTTTTCTTAAATTTATATTTATTTTTAGATATTTATATTTATATTTTGTCATATATATTTCTTATTATTTTTGAAGTTTCAATATTTTCATATTTTTGAATTTTTATTTTTTTTTATTATTTTACTGTTTTATATTTTACATTTGTATATTTATATGTATGTTTATATATTTATAATTTTCATATAATATTTTATTATTTTTAAAATTTTTATATTTTCATGTTATCTTCCTATTTTATATATTTTTTTTATAATTTTAATTTGTTTTTTTTTATATATTTTTTTTATAATTTGGAATTTTTATTTATTTTTTTATATTTTAGAAATTTTATATTTTATTTGTTTTTTAAAAATTCCTAAAATTTATTTGCTTTTCATATTTTTGAATATATATTTTTTATTTTTTCCAATTTTGTAAATTTTATTATTAAATTAATATTTTTTTTTGAATTTCGATATTTTTAAATTTTTATTTTTTTTTAATCAATATTTTTTTTTAATTTTTTTATATATATATTTTTTTATTTTGGAATATTTATATTCTATTTTGTGAGTGCAACAATTGCCGTAACAGTGTGGTCGCTGATAAATTCAGTTGGTCTCTAAATGCAGCAATCTGACTCTCTCCCTCTCTGTCTCTTTTTTTCTCTGTCTCACTGTCTCTCTATATCTCTATATTTGGTATTCGCTATCCGCTAGTCGCTATTCGCTAACCGCTATCTCAATCCCTTGGCCAATCTCTCAAAGTGCCAGACATGCCAAAAGGACTAAACAATTTTCTGCGCTGGCAATTTTTATGGCCAAACGATAAGTAAAACGATATTGAATGTGTCTATGTATAGCACTGTGTGTGTGTGTCTATGTGTACATGTGTATGAGTGTGTGTATGTGTGTGTGTGTGTGTGTGTGTGTGTGTGTGTGTAGCTGTATCTCAGTGTATTCTTGGGCGACAGTCTTAGGCTAAAGTTCTTTTTGGGGGTGTGAGAGTTGAATAGAAGAAAAAGCCCAAGCACATTAAATGACGATAAGCATCGCATTGTCCAAGGCAAAAAGGCAAAAGCTGAAAACAGAAAGCTAAGAGAGAGAGTGAGGAGTGAGTAGTGTGTGTGTGTGTGTGTAAACATGAAGAAATGAAATTCGGTCCACTTTAAAAGGCAATTGCCAGGCTTATTAGCACTTTGTTCGCTCCACTTCCTGCGCCTCATCTCACTTCACCTTACTCTATGGCATGGCACACTTCGTCTACACTTCAAGGACTTCAAGAAGATGCGCCTTTTTTCTCTTTTTTTTTTTTTTTTGTTTAAAGGTCACGCAATTTTGGCTAACAGAAAATTAGCTGCAACCATTTTTTTTTTCCTTCCATTTCTTCTTTATTTTTTTTTTTGCGAATTGTATAATGGTTAAATGGTCACTGGCGTTGCCATGCCCCCGCCTTTCCTCTACGTCCCTTTGCTGCCTTTTGCCTGCTTGTGGTGCCAGTGAAAATGTTTGCAAAGTGCCGCAAGCAGAGGAAATGCTGCGTTAAAAATTATGCTTTTGGCCTGGCAACAGAAAAAAAAAAGAATAAAATAATAATAATAATAGGATATATCCAATGCTATATACAGTTCTATATATAGATATATATATATGTATATGTATATACTATATACTATATATATTCATGGCATTTATAAAAGTCATTTCACAGCATAGTCAACGTTGCATAGCAAAGGCAACAGTGAGTGCGAGAGTGAGAGCGCCATAGAGTGAACACTGTTAGCGTTACGGTGGCAAGCACAGGTCCAGGTCCAAGGATCCCAAAGCAAGGTTACGGCACATGCAAAATGTGTGCATTATATTTACAACAATTGCGCTACAATCGATAATAAAAGGATTATCAATTGTCTCAATTCACTTAATACTTCGTTTTTCTCATTTCTCTTCGTTGTTTCCGTTTCTCTGATTTTGCCAGTTTCCTTTAATTTTTCTTTAAATTTATCTTTTCTTTTCTCTCTTTCTAGTTAGCTTTCTCCTGCTTCTCTGCGTTTGAATCTTCTATCCTTTTCACCTAGCTTCTCTCTCTCTCTCTCTCTCTCTCTCTCTCTCTCTCTCTTTCACATTTCCCTTTCATCTAACTGTCTGTCTCTCTAACTTCTAAATCTGTTCTCTCTCTCTTTCCCTTTCTATCTTTCCCTCTCTCCTCCCTTCTCTTCTCCTTCTCCTTTTCCTCTTCCTCATCCTTTCCCTTCCCTTCTCTATTTCTTGCTCTATTTCCGTCCGTACTCCGTTCCGTCCCTTCTTTTTTTTTTCCTTTTTCCCTTTTACTTCTATCTTCCCTTCTTTTTTCCCTCTGACTCTTCTCTACAATCTTCACTTCTATCTTTCGTTTACTTTCCCTTTTCTTCACTCATCGCTACTCTCTTCTCTTCTATCTTCCCTGCACTATTTTCTTCTCTCTTCTGTACAACTTTTCATTTTCTTTCTTTCATTTCTCACTTTCATCTTCATCTCAAACTCCTTCCCTTTACTTCTCTACATTTCTCTTTAAACTAATATGCCCCATTTGGAAAATCGTGTGTAGTGTGCACAGTGTGGCCAAATTACTTTGACTTTCGCAGCGATTTTCGACGCCCATTTCCCCATTTACGTTTTCGTCGTGCACAATTTTTCGCTGGGGCATTTCTCTTGGCTGCCAAGTGCAAAAAAGCGCAAAATGTTTATAATTAAAGTTTAATGCGTATTTAATGAGCTTGCTGCCGTGCTGGCTATAAAAACAACAACAACAAAACAGAAAAAAAAAAACCAAATATGAAAAATAATAAAAAAAAGAAAAGTAAAATAACGAAAGTTTCAATGTTATGAATATGAATATGAAACAAGCACGCTCTCAATCTCTCTCTCTCTCTCTCTCTCTCTCTCTCATTTGCACACACTCTGTGCTGTTTTTTCGCACACTCTCTTTATACTCCTTTTGTACATGTTATGCAATGTTTACAAGGCCGAAAACTTTATGCAGGCAAAGACATTGAGGGACACAAGGACAACGCTAACTTAAGCTATGCATTGAGAAAGAGAGAGAGAGAATGCGTGTGTGTGTGTGAGAGAGAAAGAGAGCGTGTATCTATCTTTATCCCTTTGATAATATAAATTTAATCGTTCGCTTAATTGTCTTCATATGAAACCGAGTAGTAAATGCTGTTAAAACTTTTCACAAACAAATTGCAACTTTAGTTGCAAAAGGAGTCGCAACGGAGTCGCCACGAAGTCACAGCAGCCATGACGCAAGGCAAAAGATGTGTGGTGGTGGAGGGGATGTGGGGATCAGGGAGTTGACACAATGCTGAAGATGCCAATGCTAATAGTATGATGACGACGAGTTGTGAACAAATTTCTAAATGCTACTCAAGTCGACTCACTGGTAGCAAGTAGCAAGTAGCAAGTTGCATGTTGCAACTTATATTTGGCAAAACTGATGATACTCCACAACGCACAACGTACAAAACTTTACGACAGGCCAAAAACTTTACACACAAAACAAACAGAAAGACACAAAGGTAAAAACAGATATTGCTCAATCTTTCCTCTCTCTCCCTCTCTCTCTCTCTCTGTCTCTTCCCCTCTCTCTCACACAATCTTTCTATCTCTATTGACTATCTGTGACTTTGGGGCATAGGCAAAATTTTCATTTGCTGAAATGAAAATTCGTTTCAAAAATTTATGAGAAACCATTTTTGACCAGCAGCAACAACAGCAATATGCCACATGCCACATATAAAATGCAAAATGCAACGTGACACATGATATGCGCAACTTGCAACATACAGCATGACATTTGACATGCATCGTGCATTGGGTACAGTTAATCATTAAATGAACTAGTTCCGCACATTACGCATATGCAAATTAATAAATTATTTATCACTACGAAAAAATTGTTGGAACTTGTTCAATTGAACTAGTTTAGAACTTTAAACGATGTTTGCTCTATAATAAACTTTGTTAATTTATATATTACGCTGTTTTACTTTGCTAAACTATTTGGAACTTGTTCAATTGAACTAGTTCATAGCATAAAATAACTGTAAATGCTGTTTAAGCTTTATTTTCTTCTTTATTTTACATAGCACGCTGTTTTAGCTATTGAACTAGTTCACTGAAATTATGGAACTAGTTAATTTAACTTATTCATAATGAAAAATGAACTAGTTCATATGAATTTAATTATCTTCTGTTGAAAAAAGAAAACATAAGTTCTTCTGTTTGTCTGCTTTTGCAAATTGCTCATTTGAACTAGTTCCGATAAACGATAATTTATCGCAATGTCGCCAAATGCTTGCCAGCTGATTGCGCAATCACTTGTCGCTGGCAATTTGCACTCGCATTTCGACAATTCGTTTAGCTAACACAGACACACACACACACACACACACACACACTATCCCTCTGTCTCTTTCTCTCTCTCTATGTCTCACTCCTAGCCGCCATTACTTTCATCCGCCGCTCAGCAATTGTCGCTAGTTCTTTAGAGTTGAAAACGGAACGACAATAGTTTTGTCCTCATGCACATTGACAGTTGGTGTAAATGTCTAAAGTTTGATTATGGCAGCAGCCTTAAAGTAAAGTAAAAAAAAAACGAAATAGAAAGAGAAAGAGAGAGAAAAAAAAACCTGAGGAAAACTGTTAAAAGTTTCTTTTATAGAATATCATTTGTTTTATTGCGTCGCCATGGCCAAAAAACTTTGTGCAAATTGCATGCACATGCACAACCCTACAACAACGACAACTCCTACACACATACACACATACACACACACACACAGAGAGACACCCAATGATACAGACAGACATAGACTTAGACGAGCTTTGAGCTTAGACAATAATATAATATAATATATGTATGCACATTGTGCATTGCACTGTAATTTGTATACCCTGCAAAAAAAAAAAAACAAAATGAAACATTTCAACAGTTGAACTCGTTCGTAAACAAGTTTTAATAATTTTATTAACATGAGCCGGGTATTTGTCTAGTTGTGTATACATTGACTTCCATGCATTTTTTATGAAATGCTCTACAAAAATTTTAATTTAAAATTTAACTATATTATTTACTTAATATACGATTTGTCATATGCCGGGTATTTGGCAAGTCGTGTATACTCTAACTTCTATGTATTTCTTATGCAATGCAAAGCATTAGTTTTTCGAGAATATTCAACTTTATCATTAATTACATACATAATTCATCATCTACCGGGTATTTGACTAGTCGTGCATACCCGAACTTTAATGAATTTATGCAATGCGCTGCAAGAATGTTTCTTTCAAATTTAATTTTGTTATACACTGTGTATACATTTTGGCTTACTACACTTCATATACCGGGTATTTAGCAAGTCTTGTATACTCTAATTTCCTTACACTTCTTATATAATGCTCTGTATAGATTTTTCTTTAATATTAAATTTCATCATTCATTTAATACATAATTTTTCATTTACCGGGTATTTGGCTAGTTGTGTATACCCTTACTTCCATGCACTACTTATGCAATGCGCTGCAAAAATGTTCATATAAATCAATAAACTTATTCAATAAATGTCTGCACCATTCGGCGACACTTTTCCGACATTTATGGCGACAATCATTATGTTCTCCTACACACTCTCTCTCTCCCTCTCTCTCTCTCGCTGTATATTGCTATCTCAATCTGCTGTGCTGAGCTTGAGCCTGGGTCATTAAACGCATAATCGATACTAATGAAGCGTTGGATTTACTCGCTCATGGCAATTATTGTCAGCTTCATTGCAGCAGCCTCTATCTCTCTCTCTCTCTCTCCCTCCCCCACTCTCTATATATCTGTCTCTATCTGAGTCTCTGTTTGCCACTTGAACTTCCCACTCAGCTTGCATCCGCTTCATGGCATAATAATAAATTGCCCCTCGCTGTTCTAAATATCTGATCTCATCAATAGCAAAAGCTCTAGATGGAAATACTCTCGATGCTTTACCCTACCTTCCCCTCTGCCTTGCTCCTTTCCTTAACTTCCTTCTTTTGCACGCACGCATAAACGTTTTATGTGTTTTTTTTTTGTCTCTTTGCTTTTTTTCCGTTTCTCACTCGCAGAGTTTTGTTTTTATTTTTTTCTCTCTCTGTGTGTGTGTGTGTGTGTGTGTATGTTTATTTTTTACAGCCACTGCGGATAAGGAAGTTAAAAATGTTAAGGCTGAAACTGAAACTGAAGCTGAAGCTGCAATTTTGCTTAATGAGCTTGGCAACAATTTTTTTTTTTTTCCAACATACTTTTAACGCGCTACAACAATTTCTTTCGCCTACAGAGTTGAGTTTTCATGACGTTTCATTTCGTATTAGTTTAAGTTCTTGCATTATTTTGAAATCAAAAAATGTATGTATATACAGTTTCTGAAGGCGGAAGCTTCAGATATATACCATATATAATATATAACAACAGATTTCTATTACAGCGCATATTACTGATCTTTCAGTTTCAATGAAACTTTGTCAATGTACTCACTATAAACATGAGCTGTATATAAATCGGTACCAGCCAAATCGAACCATTATATCATATAGCTGCCATAGGAACGATCAGTCCTAAATAGAATTTTTGTATGAAAAACAATTTTGTTTGTTAAGCTATCCGTCTAAAACTTACAGCATTTGAGTTTAATGACGACTTACACGTAACATATAAATTTTGTCTAAATCGGACTTAAATATCATATATCTGGCATAGGAACGATCGGTCCAAAATATAAGTTTTGTATGAAAAACTTTTTGGTTTATTAACTATCCGGTTAAAACAGAAATACAGAAATTAAGTTTAATGATAACTAATTGCTCTCATATAAGTCATATAAAAATCGGACTACTATATCATATAGCTGCCATAGAAACAATAGTTATAAAATTGATGTTTTATACCATGTAAAATTTTTTTGTTAGTTTGGCCATCTCCAAAAAAAATATCCAGTCTTAAGTCTAGTAATAACTAATCTATAATCTAATAATCTAACACACGATAATGGAAAAATTTACATTTTTATATGAAAAACTTACGAAAGAAAGTTTTTTTCTTTCTTATTTAAAATAATTTAAAATAATTTCAATTAGTTAAGATTTATTTATGGTTTAATTACATTTTTTATTTTTCTGATAATTATTTCGATATTTATAATTTTGTGGAGCCTATAAAAATTTTAAACGCTATACAAATAAAATATCGACAATAAGCTAAATATGTAATATCATTAATGTATTACATAAAAAAATCATCGATTGATTATTATAAATTATTCTCACATCTTTAGTCACATAACTGTTGACTGTTAGTTGCTGTCAGTTGCTCAAATTATTTTCACGTGTCCGGATGTTGTAATCTGTAGAATTCTAAATCATCATTGCATCGAATTTTGACTAAAATTAATTTTATAAATAATTTTTCTCAGTTACAGCAGGTATGCATAATAATTTTCATTAATAATTGAAAATTCAATATTAATATATTCATTCATAATTCAGTGACAAAAAATAAAGCAAAGTAATGCAACGACTGTCAAATATGCGGGTAACTATGCTAAAAATGATGATTGTAAGGAAAATGATACGTGTGTTAAGGCGAAAAATACGAAGATTACAAATACGTATGGTGCAACTACAGGTGATGGTACGGGAGGAGGAGATAAGGATATTAGGTTATTCTCCTTACGATTAATCTACCAGCAATCCTACCAAGCAACAATTCCAAACGATTCCTTCTGAAAAGTCTGCAAAGAGAAAAAAAAACAAATGATGCTAAAAAAAAAATTGTGAAGAAGACGTAGAAAAATGCAGCCGAGCAATATAAGGAACTTATTGAATTTGATGTAAGAAAAAAAAACCTAGAGAAACAATAAAATGTTCTCCGGCCTATTTATCAAATAAAAAATAAGTTCAAAAAATATTTATATAATTTTATTTTTATTTTTATTCTTCCCTTTTTTTATTTGCTTTTTGTAGCCAGCAGTTTGTGATGCCAATAAGAAGATGTAGTAGACATCACAAAATATTATATATCATGCGTGATCAGCAACTGCCTGGCCGTCTGTCCGAAGGAGATGGAGAATAGCTCCAGTATAGAATGTTTTGTTGAAACTTGGCATAGGTTTTACTTAATTTATATAAATGAAACGATGAGAAATCTTATCACTATATGTAGTTGCTATAGTCTACAAACTTTCCTTTCTATATCGCCAAATGTGATATAGTAGTTCGATATTGACCAAATTTTGGCTGAGCTGTATAAGCCGTCTCTAGGCTCATAGCTTAGAAAAATAAAAAAAATGTGTTCATACAATATTTGACTGATTGTTCATATGACAGTTATTAGTTATAGTAGTCCGATCCGGCTCTTTCCAACTTATACAAAGCCTGCAGCAATAACAAGCATACAAATAAACTGAGATGAAGATAAAACTCAGCTATTAGAACTGGCTGTAACATACAAACAACCAGACTTGGACTCAGCTGTTCGAGAATATATATGTATATATATACATTATGGACTCTATCATGCACATCTTTTGTGCTTTGCACAACCCGTGTCTCAAATTAATATGCCCGCCGCAAGGTGCAATGCCAGCAACCCGCGACAGTTTGCAGTTAAAATTGGTAGCCTATATAGCGTCCTATCGGAGACTGCATATTCTCTAGTACGACGAGTAGCCAAAAGTCCGAGACCTACTATCAATAGTTAATAGTTGCAGCATGTTGGAGAATAAATTCTAAAATCCAAAGCGAGTAAAACATTGCTGCACGCTATGTCGGTACGTCATACAACCAATAGCTGTATGAGACCATAGATCGAACGTGCTGCTAGATAAACCTCACTTCTTATACTCATGCACAAATAATTTCATAATTTAATGCATTTTAATCTTTTATTTGTAATTTTTTTTTTTTTTATAATTGTAATTATCTATAATAATCGAAAATATTTATCGACACTGTATTTAGCATAAAATTATAAATCCCAAGGAAATAAAAATGTTGACTATTATTTTTTTTTTTTTTTGTATTTTTATAAAATGCATTTTCTTTGCTTTGCAAGTGTAATAAATTTTTTTTTATTATTAAAAAAAAAATAATAATAAAAACTAACAAAATAAACTTGACTCTTAACGCAGAGTCAGCATTCCAAGCATTGCGAAGCTGACAGTCTGGCAACTGGCAGCCAAAAATTTGTTTGTCTGCTGCCATTTATCAGACAAAAAAAAAAAAAAATTGCAATTCAATTGCGTGGAATAAACTTGCAACGAGTTACGAGTTGCAAGTAGCAAGTAGCAAGTTGCAAAAGTATTTCAACTGATTTTTTCCAGTTGCACACAAATTTATGACTAGCGGAAAAAAAAGGAATGAGACAGAGAGAGAGAGAGCGCGAGGGTAAGGGTGTAGGTGTAGGTGTAGATATGGGAGTAGTAAGCAAAAGTCTAAACGGAGGAAGTAAAAAGAGAGTGTAAGAGAACGAGAAAGAGAGTGTAAGAGAACGAGAAAGAGAGAGAGAGAGAGAGAGAGAGAGAGAGAATGAGAAACATAAGTAACTTGGCAAAGATGACTTAATAAAATTGCAATTGAAATGCTGACATTTGGCAAAAGCGTTCCAATGACGCCGCTTAACAGTGTGAAAGAGATAGCACGAGAGTAAGAAAGAGAGAGAGAGCGAGAGAATTAGCTAGCTGACAAGCAGTTACTCTATTAAACGGTTGCTGTTGCTTCTTTATCGTGTGTTCACTGTACCGTAAGGCTTTAATATTGTGTCTCGCATAAATGCATTTAAGACACGTTAACACACACACACACACACACACACAGCCTCATCTTACTATCAGCCACATTATGCCTGCTGTTCTATGCTGCAGCATCTTCTGCTTCTGCTACGACTATCGCATATCGAACCCCCCTTCCCACAACCCCCCCAACCCACCCCCTTCTTCTGGGAGTCACAAGTGTCGCATAAAATAAACATTTACTAAATTGACACTTTGCGATTCAAAGGCAAACACTCAATTGGCAAATGAGACGATTCGTTGGCCACGTTACACAGTTGTCGCTGTGTTGCAAGGCGACAGCGACACCATCATCAACAGCAACAACACTCGAACTGCAACTCAAACTCAAACTGTTATCAACTAAAATTCCTTGCATCGACGCACAGTCTACTTTCCAAACCCCCACACATACACACACACACACACACACACACACACACACACATACACACATATGCAACGTTAACTGCCACTGCAACTAAACGGACGAACAGACAAAGACAGATACAGTGATAGCCACAGGGCAATGTACAGCAACACAAAGGCAGAGTCACATACATACATACATAGAATTAGAGACTAAGCGTGTGAGCATTGTCTACCATTGACTATAAACAGCTTAACCCTCCTCCTGCTCTCCCCCCCCCCACTCCTTTCAGCATACCCATCAGCACTGTCACGCCCACTTTAAGCGATTTTTGATATCATCATCAACATTTTGATACACTTGCATGCGTAGTAAATGCATTTTGGCCAGAAGCTTGCAACATGCAATACATCAAATTAAAAAATAAAAATAAAAAAATATTTAATAAATATTAAAAACAAAAATATCAAAATAAGAAATAAAAATAAATTACAAAAAAAATAATAATAAAAAATATAAATTAAACTAAATAAAAAATAAAAATTCAACTAAAAAAAAAGAAAAAAAAAATAAATTATAAAAAATTAAAGACACAACTAAAAAAAAATAAAAATTTAATTAAAAATAAAAAAAAAATTATAAAACTAAATAAAAAATACAAATTCAACCAAAAATAAATAAATAAATAAAAATTAAAAATACAACTAAAAATAAAAAAAATAAATAAAAATAAAAAAAAATAAAAATTAAAATTAAAAATAAAAATTAAAATTAAAAATAAAAAAAATAAATAAAAATTCAAAACAAAAAAAAATAAAAATTAAATAAAATTAAACGTAAAAATAAAAAATAATTATAAAAAATTAAATATAGAAAATATAATAGTTATATATCTTATACATAATATAATCCTATAATTTTGCAACTTTGTAATTTCCCCAACACTACACTTTGCAACTAAGTTGAAACGAACAGAATCGAAACACTTTATCCCGTGGCTTCCATATACATACATATATATCGTACATATCTACATTCGATAAATGTATATGCAATCTTTAATAATATTGTAAATAGTTCTTAATTTAATAAGAAGATCTAGTTTTTGAAAACCGATCTAAAACGCATTTGTCCAAGAAAAAAAATTCTTAAAGTCAAAGCAAAAAGCACGCGATCATTTTTCATGGAATTCATTTGACACTTCTTGCAAAAAATTATTTGACAGCTTAAAACTTGCATTTTCAAAACTTTTATTTTCCATAATATAAATATGAAATTCATATTCACAACTTATACATTATATAATAAAATATTCAACAAAAAAAAAAAAAAAAATTATTTTTCCTTAATATACTTCTTCATTTCAACATACAGAATAAGAATTAGTTGACGATAAACGATCTGATTGAGTTTTAGTATGAAAAACATATTTGTTTATAGAATTATATGACTAAAATTTATAGAATCCAAAATTAACATAAATAAAATAATAAATATAATTTACAAATTAAAATATTTAATAAACGACTTAACTCATTAATAGGACCCTGCAATTGAATAACAATGTCTACCAATTCGTTTTCAGACTTAATATCCATATTAGAAGCTATGATAGTTGAGGATACTTAAGATTAGAGCCAAATTTATCATAAAAAAGATCTATCAAAAATTAAGTTTATTTTATAAAAAAAAAAAATACTTTTAAGTTTGTGCAATTATCTTATTAAAACTTATCCAATTTCATGTTAATAATAAAGTAAACATTTACGCAAAAAATTGGTGGAGATCGGATAATCAAAAATATGATATCAATATATAGATTTTTATCATTTGCATTTTTAACTTTCAAAGCAGTTAAAATTTAATAATTTTTGCATCTTGTCCAAAAATATTTTTGCAATAATAAAACAAAACAATTTTATTACATACTTGTAGTTCTATAAAAAATGTATTTATTTTTTTATGTTTATTACGAAAATGTTTCGATAATTATTAATTACACGAAACTTTTCAAGGAAACTCTAAGTATGTAATAAAATTGTTTTGTTTTATTATTGCAAAAATATTTTTGGACAAGATGCAAAAATTATTAAATTTTAACTGCTTTGAAAGTTAAAAATGCAAATGATAAAAATCTATATATTGATATCATATTTTTGATTATCCGATCTCCACCAATTTTTTGCGTAAATGTTTACTTTATTATTAACATGAAATTGGATAAGTTTTAATAAGATAATTGCACAAACTTAAAAGTATTTTTTTTTTTTATAAAATAAACTTAATTTTTGATAGATCTT